>VDFB02305260.1:0-29750 GCA_007258455.2 Sequoia sempervirens | reverse complement strand
CATTAATCATTTGCTTGATTACTTCATGATAGTGTTGTGTTACATTTGGAGTTTAGCATGGATTGGTTGGATATAGGTCCTCATGGATACTTGGAGAAATAGGTGAGGCTTGGGTTCTCTTATGGTTAGAGACATGTGTTGGAATGATTACTTGTAAGAAAAGCTTTTTCCAACAGAAAAGACTGAGGAGCCTACACCTTGGTTGAATGTGAGTTCAACACACTCGATGGTTTTACATGCCTCCAAAGAGGCAGTTTCGGTTTTGAGTTTTAATCATTTGCTTAGAGCTTCATGATTATGCAGGTTGCTTTTGAAGTTGGCATGGATTGATTAGTTGGTGCAAGAAGGCCATTGACCTTGAGTCATGTACTTGATTATAATAATGATTCCTTGTTTAGAATAATTGCAATGTATAATGTCAAGTGGAAGAATGTTGGGAATAGGATGCCATTTAATTGCATTCTAATCATATTTCATGTATCTCCTAATTCCTCGGAATGTGTTTCACAACACTAGGATTAGGAAGGGATTCATTTGGAATGAAATAAATATTTAATTTGACAATTGTAGTTATTACTAAGTGTTAGGAGCATGTGGGGATGCCTTGGGATATCTCCTACAAAATAGGAGCACGTGGGTGCACACATGGGAGGTGGGGGTCCACCTTAGTTTAGTTAGTTGGTTGGTGAATTGAGTACACTTCAAAAATGCATCTAAGGTTCCTACAAAATAGGGATTTTGATTTATGCATGTTGAGATCCTAGAAAATAGGGATTGAGGTTCAATTTAGTTCAGTTCAATTCAATTCAGTTTCAGTTGTCTTCAATTGCATGTTAGTTAATCTCAGTTGACTTGAGTTGCATGGATAGATAACATGTGGCTACATTCAATTAACAGATGGAGGATCATTCATGCATGTCGTTTTGCATGAATGGGTGACAAATATGTTTCAATTAACAAATATTAACTTGGGCTCACTTTGGGCGCCCAAGTTGGGATCTTTGAGTTACAACTAATGCATGAGAAGATATTTCTAATGCTCAATTAAGTGGGACCTATTTTGGACGCCTTCTTGGAGGATGAGCATGTTTGAGATATTTTTGATAACTACGAGGTTAAAACTTCAGTGTTGGGTTCCAAATTTGAGGGAGACTCTTGTTTGACTTTGTCTTGCATGTGTGAACTCAACTTGGCACCTCTAGGCATGGATTTTCAAAAGAGGCTTTGTGATTATATATTTGATAACTCTTATGAGTTTGTAAGCAAGAATATAGTCTATTATTGCAACAATTGTGTGAGAGAGTTGTGTGAGAAAATATTGCAAGTTGTGAAGAAGAAAGGTTGAAGAACAAAGGAAGCATATCAAGGAGAATTGAATTAGTATTATTGTAACTCATTCAAAGGTTAAATAATACAAGCAAGATCAAATTCTTGGTGGATTTTTCAAGAGTCTTTTCCCAAAAGGGTTTCTCCACATACATGCAGTGTTCTTTCTATTTTGTCTTATATTTCTTCTATAAATCTTCTGTCTACTTTCTACAACTTTAAAATTGATCTAATTCAAGATTAATCATTCACAAGGATTTGTGACAAAGAATACTAAAATTGAATCAATAGTTATAGGATTTATATATTTTAAGCTACTTTTCACTACATAATTTACCTTCATTTTCAACAAGAGAGAGGGAGGGAGAGAAAGTGAGAGAAATAGGTAGAGGAGGGAGAGAGTATATATATATATATCTGTGTGTGTGTGTATGTGTATGTGTATAAGGTGATATAGAGAGATAGAGAGGGATATGGAAAGAGATAGAGAGATCAAAAGAGAGATAGAGGAACATAAAGATATAGAGAGGAGTGAGAGAGAAAAAAAGAAATAGAAATACAGATATAGATATAGATATAGATATAGAGGAGAGATAAAGGGAAAGATGGAAATAGAGGAAATGGAGAGATAATATATAATTATTAGTTTAATTTGTACTATATAAAAATATATTGATTATAATAATTTTTTATTATAAAATATAATATATAATAATTAATATTATTATATTATATTATATATTAATTCTATATTTAATCATATTTATATACTAATTTAATATGTAATATATAAAAATATATTAATTATTAATTATAATAATTTATATTTATATTTAATAGTTTTTATTATGGAATATAATATATAATAATAATATTTAATATAATTTATATAAATAAAATATTATATTTAAAAATAAACATAATTATATTATAAATAATTTAATTCATATTCTAAAAAATATATTATATATTTTATTATATTTATATTTAATAATTTTTCATTTTAAAGTTAATACACCAATAGTTTAAAAATAAATTAATTAAAATTTTAAAATTATTAATAAATATGTAAAGTTTTGATCAGATCAACATATTACTGAAGGGCACATTGGCCCGTAATTCCTACGCCACGACTGCAGGCCTTCACTAATTTTTTAATTATTTATTAAGCTTTTCTAAAGAAAATTATTAAAAAAAATCAATAAATATTTTTCTCTTTGTTTTTCATGTTCAGCCAAGAAAAATAGGGGAATGGAAATCTCCAAAAGCATAGACAATATAAAGAATTGAATCTCTCTTCCGTTGCCGGTTAAAAAAACGGAGAGTCTCTTTCCCGCTGCCGGCGAAAGAAAGGTTAAAAAAAATATTCATAATGGCAAAAGATCCAACGGTGTTGGACATTTTTACCGCTCTAGTAATCAAGCCCCTCGATAATGCTGCTAACCATCATCAACCAATTAGCCTCGCTCTTTTCTTAAATAGGTAACACCTCTGCAATAAAATTGGGGTAAAATATAATAATATCATGAAAAAAATATATACAAGGACGCATTAGCCGAGTTCCTGCCGAGAGGTAAAAGTCATGTAGCTATGAGTTAGAAAAAGTTTTTAGATAGCAGACAGGAATATAAATGTATTAAAAATACCTAGAAAAGTTTGAAGTTATTTTTAGAAACACACTAATGCATGGAATTTTTAGGGTGCATGGGTAACGTGGTCCATAGGGACATGTGAACAGGTAACACGTGTGGATGGATGCAAGGGAAATTTTATTTATGGGTACCATGTATACGTGGACTTTTTTATAGATATACCAATGGATACTTGTTTTTTTGTGTGTGTATGTATACATTTGTGAGAAGGAAGATTCTTTATGATCTTAATTAGGAAGCAAGAATGCATTATTAATTTGTATTAATTATTGAATGCAAACAATCGGAAACATTTGTAATAATGCTTGAGACATATATGCATACATGTATCCACGTGCACATGATGCATAGAAGAGTGAGATGCATAGTTGGCATGTGAACAAGTCTTAAAGCAGGAGGAGACTCAGCTCGCATTTACAGTATTAAATGAAAGAAAACAAGAGAAATAAACTATTTATGACCAGTGCAATGTTTTTAAATTTTTTTTTTTTAGAAAACCTTTTGATCAAAAAATTCATTAGTCATTTTAAATGGAACAAAGTTTTGATGTAGAGATATTTCTAAAGCATCAAATATCATTTGCAACTATGTACAAAAAAACATGTGTGTGGGAAAAAAAGGAAAATGCATTCTTTACATGACCCATATTTATATGCATGGTGAAACAAAGTTTAGCATATTTCTTTTTTTTTTGCTTGTATGTCTATTTGTAAATAAAATTATGTTTAGTGTACTGTTGTAAAACACATGCTATGTTAATTAATACAATTGAGTTATTTTAGTTAATCATATCACAATATGCAAGTGCTAATAGAAACAGTAGTGTTAGGTGGAAGATTGATAGGGGTAGCTCATTTGAGTATAAACTTTTGTAAGATTAATCAATGTTTTTTTTAATGTAGTATGAAGGTTAGTATTATATAAAGCTATTGCTTTTATTATAAATAAGATATAAATCCTATCTATGTAATATGATAAGATATTTTCGTGTATAGAACAATGTAATTATATTACAATAAATTGTTAGATGAATGACTAGAAAGCTATTGATTTTATTATAAATAAGATTTTAATATTGTTTATGTAATATGAATAAAAATTTGTGTTTATATAATAAAAAATAAGTAATTTGCAAAAATATAATAAAGAACCTTACTACCTAAGATTAAATTTGTGTATATATAAAATAAAATGTAATAATTTAACTTATGAAAATGTAATAAGTGGAATAAATATTACGATAAATTCTTAGATGAAACAGTACAAAGGTATTGATTTTATTATAAATTAGATTTGAATGTTGTTAATGTAATACGAATGAATATTTTTTTGTGTATATATTTTAAACAAAAAATAATTTGAAAAGATATAAAGAATCTTATTAGGTAAGATAAAATGTAGGTACAGTAAAATAATCTACATGTTTGTAGCACTTTGCATCCAAATTATTGAGAGAGAAACATTTGTAACAATGCTTGAAGCATTTAAGTATACATGGATGCATGTATACATGTATCGACATGCACACAATGCATAGAAGAGTGAAAAGCATCCTTGGCACCTGAGCAAGCCTAAAAGCATGATGAGACTGAAGTTGCATCTGCAGTATTAAATGAAAGAAAACAAGAGAAATAAACTAGTTAGTATGAATGCATATATGAAAGGAAAGCATTAAAATATGGATCCATGTAAAGACATATGCATGCACGGATGTGTACATGTGTCCATGTAACTTGGTATGTTAAGAAGAATCTATATATGCCTGCGTCCATAAAGTTATAAATGTTAGAAACAATTTGCATCTTAAACAGGAACTAAAAAAACATTACTGACTGAAACAAAGCAGCAATACATTAGTGTTTGTGGAACAAGTGTATAAAGTATATCTAACAATGCATTTGGATGCATGGATACATGTAAATATTTGTGAAATCTAAATATACATTATAGCCTTCGAGGAATTGTCATATGTGCTTTTAGGAATCTGTAAGAAACAGGATTTAGAAAAGATGTTTTGAAAAGAACTCTTGAATACAACTGTATTTTAACAATGAGACTCAATTTGCATTTGCAGTATTAAATGAAAGAAAACAGGGAAAATTAACTATTTATTAGCAATGCATATATCGAAGGAATGCATAAATGTATGGATGAAGGCAAACATTTATGCATCCATCTATGTGTACATGTGTCCATGTAAGTTGGTAAGTAAACAAGAATCTATATATGCCTATGTGCACAAAGCTAGAAAATGTCAGAAATAATTTGCATTTGAAAGATATAAAAAGAAAATTTATGATCGAAACAAAAGAATAATACATTATTGTTTTTTGACCAAGTGTATTAAGGATATCCAACGATGCATTTGAATGCATGGATACATGTAAATATTTATGAAATCTGATTATACATTTTAGCCTCCAGGAAACTGTGATATGTGCTCTTAGTTATCTGCAATAAACATGATTTAGAAAAAAACGTTTTCAAAGGAAGTCTTGAATACAACTCTATGTTGTGATAGTTATTTTCAAAGCCCTCAGTGTTTAATTGCATAACCTTGATATTTTTTTCATTTTTTCCTTTGGTATGGTGTGAATTTTGTTCTAATGGATGAAGGTATATTTGAGCTATAGATAGATAAAGATATGTAAGGGTGGTAAAGAAGAATGAGCGATGTAAGTGCAACAAAAAGAAGGAATTGAGAGAATGATGTGATGCAAGTAAGGTATATGAATGCCTTATGGAAAGTATTAGATATGGGAAGCAACGATATGTGAAATTGGATGTGAGAATGAATGGAATGTAAATGATATGAATTTATCATTTTCGAGTTAAACGCTTAAAATTAAATGCAAGATATAAAAATTTGAATGAGTGAGCTGGATTGAGAGAAAAAAGGAATGCAAGTCATTAGTGTGATGCAAGAGAAGCATATAAATGGATTTTGAAATGTATTTGATTTGAGAAGAAACGATGTGGACGGGTGGAAATGGAAATGAGTGGATTCAATAGGGTATGAAGTGAACTTTTGTTCCAAGAAAGGGTGGAATAATGTCTATTTTGTTATTGGTTATGCTTTTTAAAATCATCATAGGGCTAAGTGTCTCAATACAAATACAAAAGAAAGACTGATGTCCCATTTCTCAGTCTCCTTCGGACTAAACAAAGTTCCAAGATCCTTGAGCTTCCTCGAAATGTGACAAGAGAAGAATAGATATAAAAATATAATGATATTTAAGGATACAAGAGTCAAAAGAGAAACACCAATGAATACTAGTACCTTTACATGGGTGCATGTTTACATTTGCAGTAACAAATTTCCTTTATGATCTTATCCAGGAAGCAAAAATGCATTATTATTTTGTTTCAAGTATTGAATGCAAATAATCTTAAACATTTGTAACAATGCTTGAGGCATCTATGTATACATGCATGCATGTATACATGTATCCATGTGCACACAATGCAAAGAAGAGTGAAAAGCATACATGACATGTGAATGAGAAATTTGAATGGAAAACACTAAAATCAAGTAGAAATACAAATTTGTCAAAGCACATTGAGGCTCAAGTAGCATTTGCAGTAGTAAGCGAAAGAAAAATAGGGAAAACAAACTATATATCAGCAATGCATATATCGAAGGAATGCATAAATATATGGATCCATGTAAACATTTATGCATGCATGGATGTATAGATGTGTCCATGTAATTTGGCACACAAAGAACAATCTATAAATGCATGTGTGCATAAAGCGAGAAATGTCAGGAACAATTTGCATTTGAAACATATACAATATTGTTTTTTGAACAAGTGTATAAAGGATACCTAATGATGCATTTGAATGCATGGAAACATGTAAATATTTGTTAAATCTGATTACACATTATAGGCTTGAAGAAACTATTATACATGCTTTTAGGGATCCATAATAAACAAGGTTTAGAAAAGACATTTTGAAAATAACTCTTGAATACAACTCTATGTTATGAGTGTTATTTTCGAAGCCCTCAGTGTTTATTTGCATAACCTTGATATTTTCTTCATCTTTTTCTTTGTTTGGTATGGTGTGAATTTTGTTCTGATGGATGAAGGTATATTTGAGGTGTAGATAGATAAAGATATGTGAGTGTTAAAAAGAGGAATGAGTTATGCGAATGGAACAAAGAGAGTGAATTGAGAGAATGGTGAGATGCAAATAAGGTGTATGAATAAGTTATGAAAAGTATTTGACATGGGAGGCAAGGATATGGGATGGTGGATATGAGAATGAATGGGAATGTAAATGGTATGAATTTATCGTTTGTAAGTTATATGCTTACAATTAAATGCAAGAAATGAAAATTTCAATGAGAGAGCTAGATTTAATGAAAAAAGGAACGCAACACATTGGTATGATGCAACACAAGCAAATAAATGGATTTTGAAATGTATTTGATTTGAGAAGAAAGGACGTGCAAGGGTGGAAATGGAAATGAATGGAATCAATAGGGTATGAAGTGATTATTTCTTCCAACAAGGGGTGGAAGAATGTCTAGTTTGGTATTGGTTATGCTTTTAAAAATCATCATAGGGCCGAGTCCGTCAATATAAACACAGAAAAAAGACCCATGTTGCATTTCTCACTCTCCTTCTTATTGAACAAGGTACTGAGATCCTTGAGATTCTTTGAAATGCGACAATAGAAGAGTGGATATAAAAATATAATGATATTTATGGATAGAAGAGTCAAAACATAAGACAAAGTGGAAGTTCTTATGCATATACTATGAAAAAAATAAATATGGAAGATCATAAAACTGAGAACATGCAAATGCTGATGCAGTGGAGAACATTAAATACATGGAGAGAGAAATACGTAGAGCTATTCATAGATATATGCATGGATGCATCAACAGACACATGTATACACAGAAAACAGAACTACATGGAGAGATGGAGATATGAACACATGTATACATGGATGTATGCATATTTGCATATAGGTACAAATGCATATGTTACATGGAAGGATGTATTCATATACACATGCAAATATGGATGAAGGCATATATGCATATATGCATGTATGGACAATATGCATAAATGTATGTCAACATATAACTTTTAATTTTGTTATATTGGAAAACTAGCACTATTCTGATAAATCAATATTGGAAAATTAGCATTTAGTTGTTTCTATTTATCAGAATAGCTTTATAAATTATTGTTGTTATTGAAAATCAATGAAATGCAATCGCATAGATTGATTAAATAAATTTAAGCAAAGGCATAGTTTATAAAACTGGCGAGTAGAGATACGTAATCCATGAGTGCAAATTAAATGCATTGAAATATCAGGAAAATGCGAACACATGGAGAGGTCAAAATAATTGAAGCAAATGCATTAAATGGCATGTGGCTAGTGGGGAAGGCACTGGAATTGCTTGACAACCATGGGTGGCTAGGATACTTTGGCCATTAGGGGCCATTTGGCCAAAGACAAAGACAAATACATGGGTGCATGAGTCCATACATGCATATATACATGTATCCATGCAAAATATCGATGGATGTGTGTATGCAATTCATAGGTGCATGTATGCATAAATCAATGTATTCATGCACCCATAGATATAGTCATACATATATAGATAGATGCATGCAGAGATGGCAAGATGTGCATAAATTGATATATGCATGGCTGCATCTATGGATACATAGATACATAATGAAATGGAGAAAAAGACGCATTTATATATGCATTTATTTTGGGAGTTTGATTCTGAATCCATATGCATACTTTGATTAAAACTAGTGGCTGAAGGTAAATAATTCATTCAGACAAAATTAATGCATTGAATGGCATCTAACTAAAGGGGAGACTGTTTGGATTGCTAATCAATCTTTGAATATATAACAATTAAAAGAGATAAGTAAGTATAAGTATCCTTGGTGACATTTCACATTTTTACCTTTCAATGAAAGTCAATTAACAAAGTAGCAGTCAAACCTAAAGAAATTTCAAGGACTATGTCGATAGAAAACCATATTTTGGACAATGGCTAGACAATCTGTTGAAATTGCTTTAGAAACTTTGAAGCAAATGCATTTTTGCTTCTGTTTACTTTCATTGTACATCTTAAATGGAAGTCGGGTTTTGCATTGGTGCAATGTATTTGTATACTTTGATTATAAAATCATAGTTTAGATCATTTTAAGTGTTATCCATTCGAATCTTTCCTTGAAAAACAAAGGATTCATCTGAGTCTTGGAGGAAATGCACAGCTGTCCTATAAAGAGAGCTTTGGAACCAATGACCTGTCATATATACATGGGTGCATGAGTCCATAGATGCATATATACATGTATCCATGCAAGTTATTGATAGATGCATATATACATGGATGTGTGTATGCAATTTATAGGTGCATATATACATAAATCGAGGTATACATGTACCCATAGATACAGCCATACATATATAGACAGATGCATAAAGAGATGACAAGATATATGCATAAATCGATATATGCATGATTGCATCTATGGATACATAGATACATTATGAAATTAAGAAAAAGACACATTTATATATGCATTTATTTTGAGAGTTTGATTCTGAATCCATATGCATACTTTGATTAAAACTAGTGGCTGAAAGTACATAATTCATTGATAGAAAATTAATGCATTGAATTGAATCTGACTAAAGGGGAGGCTGTTTGGATTGCTAATTAGTCTTTGAATATATAACAATTAAAAGAGATAAATAAGTATAATTATCCTTGGGAACATTTCACATTTTGACCTTTCAATCAAAATGAATTAACAAAGTAGCAGTCAGACCTAAAGAAGGTTCAAGGACTATGCTGATAGAAAACCATATTTTGGACAATGGCTAGACAATCTGTTGAAATTGCTTTTAAAAACTTTGAAGCAAACGCATTTTTCGTTCTGTTTATTTTCATTGTACATGTTAAATGGAAGTTGGGTTTCACATTGCTACAATGCATTTGGATACTTTGATTATAAAATCATAGTTTAGATCATTTTTAGTGTTATCCAATTGAATCTTTCCTTGAAATACCAAGGATTCATCTGAGTCTTGGAGGCAATGCACAACTGTGCTATAAAGAGAGCTTTGGAACCAATGAGTAAGTGAACCACAATTTTTTTTTGCTGACATTGCCAATTTCACTGTGTGCTTTATACCTCTAAAGTTAGAGAAAACTGAGGAAAGAAACTATTTATTGCCTCAAGTAACTCGTTTCTGCTTCTGGATAATGTAATTATTGTCCTCATAGGCACACATGCAAAGTATGGAACCATATAGAAAGCAAGTGAACTCTTTAATAATCCCATGAAACATAGTCTTTGTATGCATCCATGTATACAGGTTTGCATGTATATATGTGTACATGTAATTATGTATATATGTTAGACAATATGTATTTGTGCATAGGTGCATAAGGATGGTATGTATCTTTAGATTTTAGATTGCATAGGTAACATGTAGTTCATAGTCATCTAGTTAGAGTAATATGATCACTTTGTGCATATTGGTATTTAATTCTGGAAGTTGATGTTTCCAAAGTTGTTTTTTTAATTTGGGAAGTGGTATTTAGTTGTTCTCTTGATTGTGTTTCAAAGTGAATGCATTAAACAGAATGTGGATTTATCATGTAATATAGATTTAAGTGACTAGAGATGCATTGTGATTACTTTGAGCATTTCATTTTTTGTTATTCTGCAGATTTGTGTAGTCACAGGAGATGTTGTTACTATAGAGTGAAGACCTGGAACCGAGCTACTTGATACATGCATCCATAGATACATGGATGTGGGCATCTATCATGGTATCCATAGATGCGTAGATACATGTATCTATGGATAGATGTATTCATAGATACATTGACACATATATGGATAGATGCCTGTATACATTTGCACATAGAAACACAGATACATATATGCGTGGATGCATCTATAGGTAGAAGAATACATAGAAACATAGTTGCATGGATAGATAGATAAATGCATAACTGGATACATAAATGCTTAAATATACATGTATGGAAATATCCATGGATTGCATATGAAGTTGCATAGATACATATATCCATGGCTGCATGTGTACATAGATGCATGTATTGTAGTACACATGGATGCATGTATATGTGTATCTCGGGGAAAGATGCATGGTTGCATGTGAGGCTTGTAAAGTTTGTATATTTTTTATTACTGCAAAACGGTCTCATAAAGAGAGGTTTGGAACGAAAATTATGTCAACATGTGTGATAATGAGAGTTTTTTCCTTGAACCTTGTTATATATTCAAAGAGTAGCTAGCAATGCAAACAACGTTCCCTTTAGTCAGATGCCATTCAATGCATTGAGTTTGCACCAGTGGATTATGTACCTTCAACCACTAGTTTGAATCAAAGTATGCATATGGATTTAGAATCAAAAGCTCTTTCCTATGAACCCATTTTTAATTTGCGTATGCATTTGCCTGGAATGCTTTTAACCAGGAGCATTGGCCAATCACATTTCGCCATTAAACATATTACTTATTTTTTTGTACAGTTTGCATTTGGAGAGCTATTTTATATATTGGAAAATTAGCATATATCTATTTTTCTATTCGACTAAGTAGCTTTATAAATCATTTTCATTTTAAAAACTCAGGAAAATGCGAACGCATAAATTGATTAAATAAATTTAAGCAAAGGCATAGTTTGAAAGTTGGTGGCTAGAGGTACGTAATCCATGAATACAAATTAAATGCATTAAAATATTAGGAAAATGTGAGCGCAATGCATGAATGAAAATTAAATGCATTAAATGACATCTGGATGGAGGTGAACGCGCTGGAGTGGCTTGGTGACCATGCATGAACAAGGTACTTTGGTCATTTAATATAGAGTTAAGCCACTTGATATGCATCTTTATTACTTTGTGTGTGTTGTTTTTGTGTTCTGTAAGCCCGTGTTCTCAAAACCTAGATTCTACAATTGCTTTGAGCTTTTTCGCTATGATGAAAGCATACAGGATAAAGGAATTTTGTGAACTGTTATAGTTAATGTACTCATAGGCACATATGCAAAATATGGAAACATATACAAGGGAAGCGAATTGTTCAAAAAAACTCCTCAAAGAAATGTGGTCCCATGGAATGTAATAAGTGTTCACAATGGACACTTTGGTTTTTGCATGTTAACTTTGTCAGATAATGCAATTTGGCATGAACAAAGTTGAAGCCATGACATGAACAATAGAACTATTCAACATTGAACTCTATGCTTGTAATAATTATTGGAAAAGTTGTAAATGCCATAGATGAAATAATATGAATGAAATTCTAGTTTATGGTTTTCTTGAAATGCAATGAAAAAACTGCTATAAAGGCATAAGACAAGGTTGTGTAACATATTGCCATTCCTGTATCTAATTTCTTTGGACACGAATGCTTTACACATTTGATTGTAATAGTAACATGTCTACGAAAATGGGACAATATAGATCATAATTAAGTAGTTTTTAGTGTGAGTATATATGTATCCTGATACATATAAGCTCGATCTGGCATTTATGAAAACAACTGCTATGTACAGTGAAAGAGCTAATTAGTGTTACTATATGCGATATCCATATAACATAATAAATTGGTACAAGGCTAGAGTGGCACATCCATAAATACATGGACGCATGTATACGCAGTTGCATACAAGGATACGTAGAAGCTTAGATGAATATATGCATACATGAATATGTGCATATGTGCATATGGACATAGAGGCATATATACATGTAAATATGCATATATGCAGCAAAAGAAACATATGGATTTGTGTATACATGAGTGTACTCTATACATTAGAATGCATGATGGAAAAGTGACTATAAAGTACAATGCATAAAATCAGGGGCGAGACTTGGTTGCATTAACATCATAAAATGAAAAAAGCTAGAGGAAAATAACCATTTATTGTCTCAAGTAACTTGTTAATGGGTCTAGAGTGTGCAACCATAACAACTTCCACTTGGTCACCATAAACTCTTGAAAACGTAAGAATCAGAAAGCAAATATTGGAAAAGCTAGGAAGAACATAATGCAAAAGGGAACATTTAAACTATATAGTTTGAATGGCATTATGCATGGAGGGGTAATAATTATTGAACATATATGTCAAACATACATAGAGAACCATTGTCTTCATAGGTACAAAAAAAAAATTAGAGTTTCAGATGTCCATATTCGTGAAGACTTTAACATAGTAACCTATAGAAGTGTCTAAATGTATAATAGCAATAGAGTTTTTTAAAACCAAAGATGTCTTTAACATGTGAAAACCAGTGAAATGTCGTGGAGCATGGAAAGGAAAAAAAGTAAAAGTCTAAACAATGTAAATCTGTGCTCCTGTATTGCTAGTTTCCTGTAAAGCCAACAAAATGCTATGTATTAGAAACATAGTTTGTATGGATAGTGATTTGAGGTGCTGGTTCAGAAGAGAAAAAGTTTACATATGAATGACTTTATTACCTTCTGGTGATGTTTCCTGTCTATTTGTCAATGCAAATGGCTTCAACAATGGCATTGTTTTGGTCAAGGCTAAAATGTCCTTCACAAAGACCGAAGTCCCTGTAGGATGAATATCAATCACACTTGTCCTTGATATAGTCTCTTTATAGCCGAAGCCTTGCGCAGGGCATTAGATGTGCGTGGCATCCCACTAATGAAGACCGAATTGTTTGATTGTCATAAGTTGCCGGTAGCTTTAAGTTGTAAACAAAATGTATAATTGGACTTGCTAGTTGCAATCAAGTTACAAGTGAGCAGCTTTCTCTTTTGAGAGTGTTCCATAAGCAACTAATTTTGAATTTGCATTTTGGACGCGATGCTGAAATGGATTGAAATGCATTTGTTGTTTAGAGTACCGTAAACCTACAGAATATGGTTCAAAATTGTTAGAGGAGACAAAAATACAAGTTTGATGCAATCTAGTTTTTTTTAAAGAATGTTGTTACCTTGAAAGTTGAATGTAGTAATGTTGAGTTTTTCCAAGCTTCTTTACAGTCCAAGGTACGTATGAATGTTGGATCGACATGTGTGAAATGTGTTCTTTTGATATGTTTTTCTTACAACATTCTTGAAAAGCATTGCAGGTGTTTTATTTGTATGCAACTGGTCTTCAAGTGCAAAGTATTGTTGCTCATATGTTGATCGTAATAGCAGCTGCAATTCAATGAGAGAATTAGATTTTGTTACGGAAATTGTTATAGAGACCACTGTAGAACATTAAAAGGTTGAAACTGAAAGAAGAGGTTAAAGTTCTGTAGACCGAAATACCTGTGCTCTGTCTATGTCAGTGTGGCCATCTTTGATGTCAACTGCAAATTGGGTACCCATTTTCCTGACACCAACTACCAGCGCAGCTATTGTGCCAGCTGGGTACTCATTTACAATTGCTAGCAATTGGTTGATAGTCATACGTGGAATGAATTTGTTCTTGACATAGGCAGGGGATGTTTTTAGTGGTGCTTGTGTCTGTTAAGATCAAAATGCAATCACAGTCACCTCTGTCATAATCTGTCCTAGGTGCAACTTGGAAATCTGAGATTGAAATAGCTGACCCCGGGACTATTTTAGGCTCATGTTGATACACAAGGTTTCCACTAACATTTAACATGATTGTCATTTCTGCTTTGTGATCTATCAGATCAGCACGTAGCATTTCCCGTGTTTTGTTGGCCTTATCCAATGTTGCTTTGTAGACAACAAGGACATCACCTTGGAAGGTGTCTCCAACTCTTTTTGCATTTAGCTGTTCGATTGAAACAATCTTAAGTTTCTTGACTCTTGTTCTACAAGGAACAAGGATAATTTCAATTGAATGCTAATTTAATATTAGCAAGCTGGGCAAATGGCGGTACAATGAAGAACCAAGTACTTTACCGTTGTGTTGACTCTTCCTGTGCAATTTGCACCTGTCCTTTGTTTGTCTTTTGATACATCTTTGCGTCCCGCAAAGAATTGAACAATGTTATTTGAATATTTGTGATTTGGGTGAATGAGTATAAAGGAATAATACTATGAGCACTTTACCGCTGAGTTGATTCTTCTTGTGTGGTTTGTATTTGCTTTGACTATCTTAGTTTCATCCATAGATCTCCCAAGTGTAAATAATGGATAAGGTAGTATAGAAAAAGACATTGCAATGCATAAAGGTGATATACATTATAAGTTCTATAAAGTTGAATTTTGTCTATTACAACATGCAATTTTAGGAAAAAATTGGATTGTGATCAGTCCAATATGCTTCATATATAGATAGAGTATTACATTTGTAGTTGTGTTGGACCAAATGTATCAATGGATCAGTTGCCCATGCTATGTTGTTGGTTCAACATAAATTGTATATTGTTTTGCTGCATATAAGTGTGAAGCATTTTTTTGCTTCTGCTTTCTGAAGACATGTCGACATTAAAATCGCCTAAAATGTACAACATGTTTTCTGAATTTGTGGATCCAATAATTAGTTGCAAGATTACGATTACTTCATCTATGGTAGTTGCAGGTCTTGCATAAATATTACAAACATTGAGTTCATTGTTAGATAGCATTACTATTAATGTGATGGCTTCAATATTTGAGGTTTCATGTTGTGTTGTTTTTGACAGGAGCAAATGTTTCCTGGTTAAAGTTGCTATGCCATGTATGTTATGTAATAAAGAAGCTATCAAAATAATCGCAGCAAGGTGGTATTTAGCCTGGCGGGATGTATATGTTTTGAGACACAAGATATCAGATTGCATTATGCCATAGTTTATTAACAATAAGTTCTCTGATGTGCTTTCTCGCTACGAAAGGTTCAATGTACATAGGAGCAAATTTGATTTATTTTTTGAACATGTGTTTAGATTATCAAGTTGCCATTGTGCACATGTCTGAAGACGAGACATTTCTAGTTGTATTTTGTCTTTAACTTTGAAGTTTTTTGTAGTTAAAGGTTGTAACAGAAATAATGATTCTACTGATTTTGTTCGTGATAGAGCTGTATAGGTTAGTCCATGCTGTCTAATGCCTGTGGGATCAAAATCCAAGGCCTCCATTGTTAATCCTTGGGATCGATGTATGGTTCGTGCACATGCTACTTGTACTGGGAATTATTTTCTAGTTGTAATTTTCTTGTTTATTGTTATTTTCTGGATTGGCCTAGCAATGCGTTGTATAGGCACCCAGTCTTTGTCAATGATAGTAGAATAGCAATGTGCTAGTTTTGTGCGCTGCTGATGTCCAATTGATGGGTCATTAAATTTAATCCAGACAATATCAATATTGTTTTGTGTTGTATATGCTTTAAAAATTCCATCTGAACCGTTGACAAGGCCATCTTGAACATTGTAATTACCTACATAAAGCTCAAAAAGAATGTTTGGTTTCAAGCATATTTGTGATGGGAGTGTCGTTGTGTGACTGTACACTCGTATTGCATTAAGGTCCTCGTGAACTTCATCTATTGCATCTAGCACAATCATTTGGGTTGGAATGATTTATAGCATTTTGTTGTTATGTGCTTGAATGCCTATTCTCCTATAGAAAAGGTGCGGAAGCAATGGATCTAATGGTATAGGACGAAAGCAAATTTTGTTGATATAGTCTATGTCATGAGTTGTCTGAATGCCTACTCATAGTCTATTAAGGATTGAAATAAATATTTCATCTTATTGTCTCATGGTAGTCACCAATGAATAGCATTTTATGTGGTCTTTCCAGAAACTATAAGGCATTAATTCAATTCGAGTAGGCCTATTTTCGAAAACCACAGAGTTAAGAACAGGTTGTGCCTGGTAAAGGTCACCACAAAATATGGTATCAAGGTTTCCAAAGTATGTTGTAGGCATTTGCATTATGTCTCGTAGTCTTCTATCAATATACCGTAGGAATGTTGAGCCAACTAATGATATCTCGTCTATAAGAAGTATGCATAATTGATCATAGTGCTTTGACATAGTGTCAAGTACTTCAGTGTTCAGTGGTAGGAATTCTGATGTATTAAAAGGTATGTGAAATGCTGAATGTAATGTGAATCCCCCTATGTTATATGCTGCTTTACCTGTATATGTAGTTAATAAGCCCTTGGGTTTGTCTAGATTATTGTCAACAAAATTGCTATACATGCGAATGAGAGCTTGGTAGATGGCTTTTGCTGTAAAAGTCTTTCCTGTTCCAGCTCCTCCAGTCAAAAACAAGTGCAATGGATTTTGTGGATTTTTCATCTTTTTTATGAGAACATCCTTAACAATTGCTTGTTGTTCTTTATTTAACATTCGTCTTAACTTGTAGTATTCATTGTTATCTATAATCTGTGGGTGCTTTGTAATTTGAAATCCATTGGAGTATGTGGTATTTGGGTTAGAATGACCTATGTTTGGAAGGTTTGTTTGAATGTCATATAGTTCTTTCTGGGAAAGCCTTGCTTGCATTGGCAGGTCAATGAGCTTTTCATCTTCAAGAGACTGAAGATCATTTATAGCTTTGTCAATGTCACCCCATGTGGAGTTTGTGCCGTGGATGAACTTTGCACTGTTTGTTTGAATGGTTTGTCCATGGTACATGTATGCATGTTCCCAAGAGTCAAATTTTTGTTTGAGTGTATGCTCATTAATGGTAAATGGAACATAGAGAACCAATTGCTCTCTACAATGATTCTCTATATCAAAGTGTTTGTTGAAATTGATAAACCGTATCACATTGGGTTTGGCCTTTGGTTCAATTGTAGCACCGTATTTGTTGTATCTTGAAACAAATTCTGCAAGACATATGTCCACCATTGTTTCAGGACGTTTTAAATAGTAGTCTATAATAAATTTTGCAAGAACATTTTCTGATTCATCTGGCTCATTGCTCAATTGTTTAACAGATTTGAGTATAAATGTGCGATCATTGTCAAATCGTGTATCAATGAATATACATTTTCTTGAACTGTAATTTAATGGAAATGACAGAACAATATGTGCAGCTTGTTGTGATGACATTTGTTGCAAGTTAAGCATGGCATTTCCAAGTTTACTTACCATTCGTATTGCATCAATATTGTCTTGCTTGTGGTCTGTACGTATTCTTTTGAATGCATATGTCATTGACTTGTCTAGTTTTGCAATATATGAGCTACAGTACATAGCAGCAGCATATGCATTCAAGACAAATTGTGCATCTGTATTAGCCTTCCAAAGATTTGGAATTTTCCTTGAAAAACTATTGTTCCATATTTTTGATGGTTTCTTTGTAAGAAAAGCGTAGGCCTGTTTAATGTTGAGCTCAAAGCTTCAATGTATTCATTGTCAGTTAAGTTTAATTCTTTAAGAACATTTGAAAAGTGAATGTTTTGTCATAGTTTGCTTTTTGGAGTTTTGAAAAGATGTCAGTGGCATTTGCAGTTATCGCTTCAGTCTTTTGGAGTATTGGTAAAAGTATAGTTGACTTTTGCATTGGTGGGAAAGTAAAATTGTACCTACAAAGTTGTTTTCTTGATCTCTTGCATTTCTTTGTATGATGGTGTTTGTGTAGCATTGCCAAAGGAAGTTCCAAATTTTTAGTGTCGCAAGTAATATACTTATCAACAAAAGCTATGATGTTCGTGTTGTTATTTTCTGTGTAGATTGGTGCATTTTTAACCCATATGAGAAAATGATCATGTTCATTTCCTCGATTTTGGAACTCAGTGACTGAGAAGTAATCAATGACATTTTCAAAGAAAGAGTCATCTATAAGTATCAATTTTTTTATTGCATTGATTCTATGTTTATAGTAACGTGCACAAGTGATAGGATCTTTCTTGATTAGTTTAAATTTGTCAACGTGTGTTGGGTGATTAGATTCTTGACGGTTTTGTGCTGATTGGTGTAGATTGTGCAGCTCTTGTAATGTTTGAATTAGTGGATCCCAATTTTTCTCAGCACTAGAGAAAGTGATGAAAAATGTCGGTGGTCCTAGTTGTCGAATCATAGCAAATACATTTTTCTTAAGTTGTTGTGAATAGTCTGGAGAGATTCTTATTCTTTTGAAATCAACATATCCAATATTTGATTTAAGATTTTTTTCTAGATTTGGTTTGTGTTTAACATCTTTTGCAAATAGCTTTCACCCTTTGAACTGGCCTTTTCAGATTCTTATTGTCATTATAGACAGTACTTGTTGTATTAGTACCTTTATAGCTTTGAAAAAAATGTTTGTTGTATGATATGCAAATTGTCTTTGTGACTGTAAGAGCTCCCAACATACTATTTTCTGATACATAAAGTTTTTTACAATGTCATTATCACGTGGTTTGCCAAAGAATAAAGTTGGGAAATTTATTTCTTTAGCATAGATGTCCTTAAATATTCCAATTGGATACTTGTGCTCTGCAGGTGCAATTTCAATAATCTTGTCTTCCATGTTATGGATACTTCTAGACTCAGTGAATCCATGTATCAATGTTTCTAATGGGTTTTCATTTTCCATTTCACTGTCCGATTCTGTTTCACTTGTATTTTGTGGACTATTGTCTTCGTTTTCTTTAGTGCATTGGAGAACTTCTTGCCAATCTTGGTTTATGTGGACTTCGTGCATTTTGTATAATGGTGTCCTTGTTAATTGAGTCAAAGCTTGCATGATGACATTTGGGCGCACCATGCCTTTTTGAAATGCATTTTTGTATTGTAAGCGCCTTTTCAATGAAACAACAATTGTTTGTGTTTTGTTAATTGATTGTGGTAATGCTCTTTGTACAATGTTCATGTCAACAAGAACATTTATAATAGAACCTGTTAGGCCTATTTGAGACCTTTTGAACCCTAGTTCCCAAATATGTCCAAATGCAATTCTAAGTGAAACAAGTCGTTATTCTAGCTAAGTTAAATTTTGCACATAGCACAATGGTCTATTAGTTCTTATTTTCTATGGGGTAGCATACTTTGGAATAGTGGACTGTTTTAATGCAAAGTAGCATACATGGCATATGAAATCTGTGAATGGTAAGGAATCTTATTGTAGTAGCTTACAATATAGTTCTTTTTGTTTTTCTTTGAATGTCCTGATGTCCTTGTTCAAACAGAGCACTTGGCAAATTGCACATGGGTATTTTGGTGTATCTTGTATTGTTGTTTTATAAATTTCTATTGGTGACAATGTTTTTTTTTTTCTTTGGACTGGTAGGTATACTTTCTTTTTTTTTTTCTTATCAAGTTCTTCAGTGATTAGTCTTAATTGCTGATTTATGTTTAAAATTGTTTGCTATGAAAAATGGTTTCAAATTTTCCTTATTTTTAGGCAAAGCATGTGGCTTGGTCAAGTAAGTATTTTTGTATTATGGACAATTTCTGATCAACTTTTTTAGTTGGAGTAAGCTTGTTGAGCATTGGCGAGTTAGATTTTTGGCTTTGATTCTAGGAAGCAAAATTTCAAAATGTCCAAATGCCCGTAGGGTTTGTATCATGGAACAGTATAGAGACTGATTTTGTATATCCAGAATCATTGAAATCTAAGTACTTCCTTGATGTTGTCAATGACCAGAGGCTTATTTGTATTTTTAACCATTTGGATATCCAGTGTATGCAAAAAAAGTCACCCCACAATCCACATTCGCTATGGGCTATGCATGGGCTTGTAGGTAATCGCATCTTGTGGAAGTATGTTTCTTGATCGTGTACTTTGTGCAATGTATATAGAGTACTAGGATTTAGTTCATTGTTATATGATTTAATTGCTTCTTTGTCCTTTTTTTGAAAGCAAGCTAGGAAATAATCTATAGCTCCATTGTGTAATTGAGGTGAGGTGTACTGGTTGTTAAGTAGCACTTGAAGCAAATCAAACAAACAATTGCCAACATTGTATGCAAATGTGCTTAATCTACAAAGGCCTTTAGCTCTAAGGACATTGTCAATGTTTGACATTTGAGGATACTCTGTGCATAGTTTTTTTATTTCATGTGAACTTATGGGCTGTTTTGAAGTTACGCTTTGTGTTTCAATTCTTTAACAATGGTTCAAAGTGTCCACTTAAAGAATTGTCATGAAACAGTATAGAGATCGATTTTGTAATCGAACTATTGAACTATAAGTACCTTCTTCTGATGTTGTTCTGACAAAAGGGATATTTCTATATTCAACCATTTGGATATCCAATGAATGCAAAAATAGGTACCCCACAATCCACTTTCTCGTGCACCGCTTGTGGCTTTTGCGCATAACGATTTTATGGAAATATGTCAGGATCAAGTGTACTTTGTGCAATGTATATAGAGTATCAAGGTCTAGTCTATAGTTGTGGCTGATTTTATTGCTTCTTTGTCCTTGTTTTGAAGGAAATTCAAGAAGTAATCTATAGTTCCATTTCATAGTTGAATTGATGTGTAACGATTGTTAAGCAATAGTTGTAATGATTCAAACAAACAATCACCAACATTGTATGCAAAAGCACTCAATCTGCAAAGTCCCTCGCCCTTAAGCACATAGTCAATGTTTGATATTTGGGGGCGCTTTGTTAATTCATAGGTGTCAATGTCTATCATTTTCTTTGTTTCTCATGTATCCTAATGTGTTTGAGAATAGCAAATGTTGTGTATGAATAGCATCTAACACTAGTATCTAGATTACAAAATCTATAATTGTTTACATCGTCGCCTATGTGCTTTTACTCAATAGCATTCCATAGTATTAATCATGTTGTTGAGGATCTTGGAAGTTAATAATCTCTATATATGTTGGAAAATGGATCTTGAGTAGTAGTGCAAGCCTACGAACATACCACCAATAAAGAAAATTTAATAGAAGCACAAGGAAAAATAGTATTAATTCATCAACCTGACCTTGTTATCCATTGTCCCCCCAGCCAGATCATTGTATGTACTTATTCCTCAAGTATTGACAAAGTGGATAAATGCACAATGCATGATGTATACCCTTTCAAAGCAAAACACAAAACAATATTTTTAGGTAGCTTTGTTTACATGCAACAAATGGTGGATAAGAATCTTTTTTGTTCACATTGTCAATCTCGGTCTATGGTAATTAAATGTTTTGTGTAATTGGATTCCTTTGTTTCTATGTACTTCTAAGTGACAGATTTTCTCAAAGAACAAATGATTTTAAAAGCTACCGGAGGTTCACGGACTCAAGCGGTAGAGAATAGTTTCATAGATCATTTATGTTTAAAGAAAATCAGGGAAATGCAAAAGCATTGTTTGATCAAAGAAGATCTATGGCTTTTCTTATTTGTGGGAATAGCTTTTAAAATCATTTGTGTTTTAAAAATTTGAGGAAAATGCAAAGGCATAGGTCCATTAAGCAAAAGTGAAGGCATAGATTGATAAAATAATTAAAAAAAGAGATTGAAACTTAGAGGTGTAGGCGCACAGTGCATACATGCAAAGCAAATGCATTAAATAGCATGTGGGTGGATGAGAAACTGTTGGAATGGCTTGGTGGACATGTATACCGTGCCACGAGTTCACGAAATAGACTTAATACGAGTTAAGTACTGATCATTTACTTTGGTAATAAATTTCAGTTTTCTATCTATACAAACTTTGGTTCCAGAGGAGTTTATAGCGATTGGAGCGCACTTTGCTATAGTTTTACAAGATCCGTAACCGCGTAAACCAGTTAATTTGAGGCGCATAAATAGTTTCTTTCCCACTTTCCACTTTATAGTCAGAAGCGCCACGGAAACCTGGCGCGTGAGCTGCAAAATTCAGGGTTAAGAATGCCATTTTGCATGGGCAAGACCATGGAAAAGATTAAGGCCAAGCGTCTAAGGAGTGACTTTATCTACATCATTCGCCCACCATTGTAAATTCAAGCGTGCCAGCCCAACTTTGAAATTAACTTTATAGGCTTTTATTTGCAATACAGGAAGATTAAACATACGTTAACTTGCATACTGCACAGCAACTTGCCACAGATATAAGCAGTCCTATGAAAAAAATTGCCTTAAATGCATATAGGTAAAAACCAATTGACATAAAACAAAAATTTATGACTCTATAGGCTATTTGAAACTGCAAATAGGGTTTAAAAATTGCATGCTAGCAGTTCATTCTATTCTATGGATATTGTATAGAGGAAGTATAACTTATTAACACATAAGCAAAACCTGTTCTATTGTCCGAAGACAAATTACTATTGCAATTGTGGAAAATGCGTTTTCCTGTTTGTATATGTGGAAGCAGCCTTCTAAATGATTTATGTTCAAAGAAATGAGGAATACAAGATGACAAAATGAATACATGGAAAAGAACTTTATGCATTTATTATATTGAAGAATTTCAATTACATTTCAAGAAAATCAAAAAGACAATTTGGAAAACTGACCTTGCAATTTGCTATCGAACAATCAAGTATACTTGTAGGAATGTACAAATTGTGATAGGCACAAGCAATTTTCCCTAGTGCAGTTTGTGCGTGATTGTTTAAATACAGTTGAAAGCATTGATCCCTGTTACAAGGACAATTTAGACAAATGAGTATAGTGAGTGACATATACTATGCTATTCATAAAAACAAACCAAAATTCTTATGTAGATTCATTTGAACAAGAAACAACCCAAGTAAGAACTTTTGTTTCTTAAAATGCAAATTGCATTTTATAATTTTTAAATACTTATTGCTATTTGTGTACCCTATAATATAGAATATTTTTTTGCATATGCATGCACTAGTGTAATTATGTTATTGCAATGGTGGCATAAGCTCTTTAAGAGAAATCAATGGAATAGATCCCATATTTGCTTAAGCACCTAAAAAAGTGTAAATAGGCCACGACAACTTGTCAATACTAAGCCAAAAAACAACACAGACTTGTGCTAGCACTGTTAAGTTCTAGTAGAAACAATTTCTAGCTATTGTTTAATGCCAAACCAGCTATCACTTAATAGTGAAAGCGACATAAATATTAATTTTCTAAATAAATGGGGTCATTTCATTTCCATATGCATAAGTTTATTTTGTACCGTTATGTAGCACTTACTATTACTTGTGCAATGAAGCCACATGCAAGTAGAATTCATAACTCATGGCATTTAGATACACCCAAGGAGAAATACAAACCAAGGTTGTTGGCATCCTGATAAGAAAGATGATGAGATACATCCAATTAATGTATGCCACAACATCTTATTCAATGAAGATGATTTGGATAGGAACGTTACAAATCAGAATCCTTATTAGTGTGTGAGTAATCCTCTTTTTCAAGACTTTTCAAGGAAATTGCATGCCAATACTATCAGTGAACAAGTGGAATCATATTTTTTAATTGACTTTGTTTGATGGGTCAAATGTGCACAAGGATAGTTATAATTATTTCTTTGTTTTAATTATTATGTATATAAATACTATTCAACAGTTACCTAATTAATTAGATATGAAATGACAAAAGGAAAAAGAAAATTAATTAATTAAGATAATTTGATTCATTAATTAATAAGGTGAATTATCATGTAAAAGTACAAAAATTAGAAGTTGCGAAAAAATCATCTTTGCTTTATGCTTCAATGACAACGAGAGAGATGAAAGCAATTGTGGAGTTTAGGCTTATATCTTTAAATTGCATTTTCCTGACAGTTTGTAAAGTCCTCTCAACACATTGTCCTCATATTGTTTGTAAGGTCCCATTATGGGACATGCTAACAGAATAGTGGCTCTAAAGCTTGCACTATGGAACAGTTCTACAGTAATTGAAGATATGCAATCTTTAGAGGAGTCATAAGCGCCAAGTTATTGTTAAGCTCTCACATTGTACATTGGACAAAAGACAATTGCTTGTCCAAGGAACTAGTCTCTGAAGAATAGCATAGGCTGAGCACTATGAAACCCAATGTGCCTATGGACGTTAAAATAAAAGAAAACTGATGAAAGAAACTATTTATTGCCTGGAGTAGCTTTTCTGCAAGTGTCCTTTTTTGGAACCATGACAACCTTTGCCCTGTCACTGTAAACTCTTTCCTAGAAAAGACATATCGACACACACATATATGTATACATATGTATATATATGTACAGATACATCCATGTAAAGACAAATGAATGCATGTATGGACATAAACATATATGCATCCATATGATTGCATGCATATACGCATAGATGCATCTATACACACATACATATATGCATAAATACATATATGCATAGATATATCTAGAGTCACATGCATACATGCTTATATGCATCTACAAATGTCTACATAGATATGCACATAGAGACATGCATACATACATACATGCACTGACACATTAGGCAGAAAGTGATAGTGATAGTGAACTAAAGCACTATGAAACACAGCTTCATTATGCACTTTAATGGAAAGGAACTGTGGAAAATAACAAATTATCATCTCAAGTAACTCGTTTCTAGGTCTAGACCCTGCAACTATAACATCTCCTGCTCAGTGGCTACAAACTCTTCCTCAGAACAAGAGCTTACAAAACACAAAAAACAACACACACAAAGTAATAGAAATGCATAGCAAGTGACTTAACTCTATATTAAATGACCAAAGTACCCTGGCCACGCGTGGCCTCTAAGCCATTCCAGTGCCTTCACCTCGAGCCAGATGCCATTCAATGCATTTAATTTGTATTCATGCATTACGTACATCTACCCACCAATTTTGTAAACTGTCTTTGCTTAAATTTATTAAATCAATTTATGTGCTCGCATTTTCCTAATATTTTAATGCATTCAATCTACATTCATGGATTACGTACCTCTAGCCGCCAACTTTTAAACTATGCCTTTGCTTAAATTTATTTAATCAATTTATGCGCTTGCATTTTCCCGAATTTTTTAAACGAAAATGATTTATAAAGCTACTCAGACAAATAGGAAAATAGATAAATGCTAATTTTCCAATATATAAAATAGCTCTCCAAATTCAAACTATACAAAAAAATAAGTAATATGTTAAATGGCAAAATGTGATTGCCCAATGCTGCCAGTTAAAAGCATTCAACCGAATGCATGAGTATTCTTGCCTTGACACTAGGAGCCAATAAAATTGTCACTATAGAGAACAGTTTATCCAAGCGAGTGCTATTAGGTTTGTTATCTTCAATTTCAAACTCCTTTGACGTTAATGCATTTTCTTTGGTGGTAGAATATGGAGATTCTTTTTTTACTGAGAGTCCAGAACAAGATGACATATACAAATAAATTTAAGCAAAGACATAGGTTAGAAAACTGACAGCTTTTATCAATAGAAAGGGGACGTTTACAGTGACAGAGCAAAAGCTCCCGTGCTCGTTGAATGAATACCAAGAGACAAGTTACTCAAGGTAACAAATTGCTACTTTTATTTATTTTGCTTCATTTTATCCCAGAAATGCAAGTTGGGTTTCACAATGCATGAAAACACATTTGTGCAAACAACTCCCAAAATTATACAATGGATGACAGTGATAGTGTAATGGATACTAATAGTCAAAACACCGAAATACACCAGCTAGTTTATTTTTAGATTCAACGGAAACAAGTATCAATTGGAAACAGATTAACCTAGTAGTCTATTTATCATAGGTTCTCGAATTCCAAATGCACAAGTGTGAGCATGGTTCTCTACAGGCTTTTGCTATGCATTTTAACTACATTGTTGTTTTGCATCGAGCCTAAAGAACCACTGCAAGTATGGTTTCCAAACAGATTTAAATCAATGAATGTAAGTCAAGAAAGGTTTCCAATTACACTTAATACTTGAACCATGAAGCATCATTACTTCAAGTTGTAGCAAAAGTGCAGACAGGGACACAAAAGCAAATTCAACAATGACATCATCAAACAAGGATTTGTTTGCTATTACTATGATTAACTATTGAACTCAATTGACTCATCAGTCAAACAACTTGATTGATCACTGACCTAACTTGTTTCAAAGCTATCATGTTAAGCTGATTAGTTAATTTCATTAATGAGTAAAAGATAGAATTGACTTAATTTGCATGAGCTAATTGTAAGATTGACTTGTTTGTTAATTGACTTTGATTAATGGTTCAGAGATAGATGAGACAAATTAAATTGTCATGAGCAAAATGTGAGATGGACTTATTAGTTGCTACACCACATATACTATGACATTTGAGCTTTCATGAAATAATAGCGAAAGCAATAGAATAAGCATATGGCTTCAACATAGACGAAGGGATACAATTAATATGGACAACTATAGCCTGTTGAATATTTGTAGCAGACATGTAGACTAAAGAAGGATCAAGACTATGCTCGGCGCTGTGGTTCCCTGCTAGGGCAGCGATGCCTTAGCTACGTCTGATCTTTCCTTGGCTGCGTGTGTCTTCTGTTTTGTTGCGGGTGGCTGCGTTGGTTCTCTGGTGTGTGGGGCTGCTGTGTGAGGAGTGCGGTGTGGGGATTGCTGCGAGGGTTATTTTTTCTGTGTGTGGGGTTTGTTGCGTGAAGAGTGTGGCGTGGAGTGTGGTGTAGGGTCTATTGCGGGGTTTTTGAGGTGTGGAGTCTTTGTGGTGGGGTGTGGTGGTTTGTGGGTTTGGCTTGGGGTGCCAGGTGTGGTTGATGATGGCTGAAGGCTTTGAGAGCTTAGCGATTCCGGGTAAGGACATGCATGCTTCGATGATGAATAACTCTTTTGTGGGTGAGAGCTCCAAGCTCAAGAAAGTGAATGGTTGCTTACCGCGGAGTCATGCTCATCCGGTTTTGGTTATCTCTCCAGAATCGGTGCATGAGGACTTTGTTTATTGGACTCAACACGTGTTGATTTGTAAGTTTTTGGGTATTCGGGCCCCCCTCTCGGCTTTGGAGTCTTGGATGCGTCGTACCTGGCAGGTTGAAGGTGACTTTGATATTTTGGTGGTGGGGAACAGATTCTTTATGGTTGATTTTTCTTGCATTTCAGATCGTAATCGGGTTTTTGAGGGGGGGCCGTATTTTTATAATCATGTGGGTTTATTCATGAAACCCTTGCATGGGGGTTTCAATGCAGCTGAGGATCTGCCTTCTCGAGTTCTTGTATGGGTTCGTCTGCCATGGCTTCCTTTGGAGTTCTGGAGAGAAGATATTCTGCAACGGATAGCGGCCTTGTTGGGGAAGCCTGCTGCCATTGCTCAGAATACTTTGGATAAAAAGGTATTTTCTTTCGCTCGCATTTGTGTTGAAATTGATTTAAATAATACTTTGCCAGATTCTTTGGAGATTTGTATTGGCTCTGCCTCTTGGATTCAACAGTTAGATTATGAGTCCCTTCCTTTCCGTTGTCGGTTTTGTCATGAGTATGGTCACCTTCAGCGTCAGTGTCCTCGGACTTCCAAAACGGTCGAGGTCCCTTCTTCTACATCATCGGGGCCTTCGGTGGAGAAGGAAGATAAAAGCAAGGTGTCTATGGCTGAAGGGGGAAAGGCTGAGCGAGGGCCTGATAAGGATGGCTTCTTTCCTGCTAAACTGAAAGTGAAGGGGAGAGGCCAGAAGCGACCCTTTAAAGATAAGCAGAGTGAGCAGGGTTTCAATTGCTTTGAGGTTTTGGACAATCGGGCCTTGGAGGAGGGGATTCCTATTGAGATCTTGTCTGGGGATACTGGTATGGATATAGGGCTGGAACATGCAATTGTTGTTAGGGACTCTTCTCCTCCTTTGGAGAAGGGAGGGTCTGGGCCTGTTGACACTCCGACTGGTTTAAATGATGATATTATTTTAGCAGACTTAGCTAAGGAGGCGCTATCTTCTGGAAAAGGTCGGGGTTCAGCTTCTTATCTAGGAGTGCTCCAACACCCTCTTAAGAAGGGGAATTTTGATAAGTCTTCTAAAGTTGGTTGCAAGAAGGATGTGGACAAGATTAAATCTACTAGAGAGTTGTTGGTGGAATCAGGCTCTGTTAAGACTTTAGACGCCCACTTTGCCCAACCTTCCCCATGATTATTCTTTCTTGGAATGCAAGGGGGCTGAATAGCTCCTCCCATCAAAAAGCTATTCAAGATTTGATTGGGGTACATTCTCTAGATATTTTTTGTGTGCAGGAGACTAAGCTTCAGGTGGACTGCATGCTTCAGTATGCTCCTCATATTTGGTTTTCTGGTCAGTGTCAGTGTATTGGCTCTAGAGGAAATTCTAGAGGTTTGGCACTTTTTTGGGATCCTCGTAAGGTTGTTCCTCGCTGGTGGATTTCTAGCCACTCCTCTATTTCAATGGTGGCCTCGGTTTTGGATTCTGGTGAGACTATTTTGGTTAGCAATGTGTATGCTCCGATTGACATCCGTGGTAAAAGCCAGCTGTGGGCTCATATCATGTTTGTTAGATCTTGTGCTCCTTATTTGCCATGGATCTTAGCTAGTGATTTCAATTCTATCTTGTTCCTGGAAGAGAAAAGAGGTGGATTGCCGAGATTGGGTCCTGCTTCAGATTTATTCCGGGCTAGTGTGGCTTCTCTTGCTCTTGTTGATGTCAAACCTTCTAATGGCTTATTTACTTGGAATAATAGGCGAAGTGGGTCAGAGGCGATTTCTAAGCGGTTAGACAGGTTTCTTGTTTCTAGTTTTTGGGTTGGGGGCAGTGTGGTTACTTGCTCTGAGATTCTTGATTGGTGTGGCTCTGATCATTGGCCAATTAAGTTTTCAGCTTCTCCTTTCCCTAATCCAAAGAATCCTCCTTTCAAATTTCAGCTTATGTGGCTTCGTGACTCTTCTTTGTATAATCTTGTTGCTCAGTGGTGGCAGGATGGAGCCCCTGCATATGGTACTACTATGTATTCTTTTGTTAAGAAGCTGCAATGTGTTAAGTTTCATCTTAAGAGATGGAATAG
>VDFB02305255.1:0-16182 GCA_007258455.2 Sequoia sempervirens | reverse complement strand
AGGAAGGACCCACTATGCCACTGCTGCACTACTCTGATCACATCAGTAAAATCATCATGCCAATGCCGCACTAACCTCCCTTGTAACTCCAAAGTATTACTGTCCATGACACTCAAACTGAAAAATCTTAAAGGACTGAGACCAGCTTCATGCGACGTCTCATGTCCAAGAGGCCCAAAGTCAACAGTATCAACCATACCACTATCAACCACAATGGATAGGCTGCTCAACTCAAAATCAAACTCCTCAACATACCTCCACATTGTAACAAACAAAGCCCTGATGGAAAAAATGATATCTTCAAATCTTCTTGCAAAGAGGCAAGCAATCCTTTGCAAGAGCTCAACAAATTCAGCCTCATGTCTTCTCCTGGAGCTACTATGCATCAACTGAATTATACCGACACCACCATGAAGACTTCTACTCACTCTTACTGTTCCAACTCCAAGAGTCTCAGAAGGGAAAGCCAAAACATGTGGAAGTTCGTTGTCCAAAACCAATATAGTAAAGAAACTATCAAAATTTGCTTCACAAACCTCCATAGGATGAACTCCAACAGTAGAATAGGTGCAAAGGAACAAATAATCTTTGCTGTTCAAGGCCGAAGTCAGCGAAGTGCAATCTGATTTTAGTACCTCACACAAGAAAAAACAGCAGCACCAAAGAAATTCCCAAGTGTGAGTGTATGATATGAGCATAGAGTTGCAAGGTAACATCTCAAAAATGGCCAGAAAACATACTAGAGCAATCTCCATCAGAAAACTACCACCTCGTTGGCAAGTGGTGATGGGAAAGCTCTCCCAAACGAGAGTAACTCCACAAGTAACAAGGCTGGTCTGCCTCCAACCAGCAAGCACGAGTCTCAAAATCTGCTCTTGTCTTGGCCAAGGATCAACGCCAAGAGCAACCAATTGTTCCTCTTTCCAATCCATACTCAAAATTTCTCTCCAATCCATTTGTCGATGAACAAACGGAACCATCAAGGGGCTGGTAAAGAAAGTAACAACACCAATAATACTGAAATTTTGATCATTATCCCTCCAAAAATTCTTCTTTCCACAAGCAATAGGCTCCATCAACCCATGTTGAGAATCCCAAACATGGACACCCAACTGAAAAATATTTTCAACACACTGAAAATAGAATTCAACACAACCCCAAGTGCTGGTCAAAACCAAGTGCATACTCCTAAAATAGGCATTCCTTCTGATTATCCTCTGAAACCAATCCATGAAAGCTTCAACAACACTGGAGCATGAAACAAAGGATGACTTCCAATTCAACTCCCAAAATAGACTAGCATCACTCAACCCACGGAATGGATTGACAAGAGTGTGAACACCATGTTCTGGTTCATCTTCTATCACAAAAAGAGGATTATCATAAGTTTCCTCAACACCCACTTCAAAGAGAGGATTGTTAAAAACTTGAAAATCACTCCTTATATCTTGCTGTTCCAAATCAGCACATGCAACTTCTGACTTTCTTGAGACACTTCCAAGATCAAACTCCCCTTGAAGACTATCAAGCTCTCCAATCACTTGCTTGATTTCATCAGCTCTGTGTGCACCCTCTTGCTCCTTGAAAAGTTTGAACTCAGCAAACTGGTCTTCAACCTCCGTTAGAGCCAACTGAGTTTCTTTCAACATGCCCTTTGTTGATTCGAGCTCCAGAGTGAGCTCATCAACCATACTCTCCTTTTCTAGAAAAGCACAGATGTTCTTCTTTGCAACTTCAATGGCACGATCTCGGTCTTCAATCAAGTGCATGTATTCGGACTTCAAGGTCTCCAAAGAATCTTTGATAAGTTGCAAATTGGGAAGAGCAACTTCATCTTTCACTCCTCTTTGTCTCTCCTCAAGCTGAGCCTTCCAGTACAATTCTTCAACCAAGCTATGTGTGCGATCAAATAGGGATAGAGCTTGCACTTCCCTGTTAACGGACACCTTGAACTGATCTTCCCACTCATAAGAAGGTGAAGATGGTAAATGGCTGATAGGCTGCAACTGAAAATCAGAACTTCGTTTCACGCTTTTGCTGCCCTCATTGTTGCCCCAACATTCTTGTACTTCACCACCAACTAGTGGGGAATGCTCAATGTCTTGGAAAGCATCATACTTCACTAAGTCTTCAACTCGTTGATTGCAATCAGCTTCATGCCTTGATAAATCAGATTTGTGTTTGGTAATTCCCCCAAACCTTTCATCTTCAAGAGCCATATGGCCCTCAAACTCTGTTTCCTCTCCCATGTTACTTTGAACAAACTTGAAAGCAGCCCCAAACTTAAGCACATTAACACCATTGTCTGCTGATAGAGAACCCTTATCAAGTTCCATTTCTTCATCCGGATCAAAGGGAAATTCATCCCATACCGATTTGTCATCACTAAGTGCCTTCACACCTGGATCCCAAATGGTGAGAGGCTGATTGTTTTGATCACAAGGAAAGTGTTCTTTGTGCAACTTTTGGAGTGTTGATTCTTGGAATAGGTCAACTCCCAAATCACTAAAGCTGATATCTTCATAAATGCCTCCCTCCAATGGTTGGGTTTGAAGTTCAAACCCAAAACCACCCTTAACATTGTCACTGAAAGGGAGTAAGGAATCTTTAGAGCTAGCTGTTTGAAATTTTTTATCGTCCTTATCTTCAATGAACCTATCATCTATAGGTATGTTTCTGATCTCATCATAAACAGTCATATGCATGCCATAAAGGTCTTCTTGATCACTTGTAATAAATTCATCTTGTGAAAACTCTTGAGCTTTTTGGCCGGCAACATAAAAACAATTATCCATCACCACATCCTCAACAAATGGAGGCATAAACACTACGGCATCTTTACCAATGCTATCATTATGGTAATGATCAAAAGCTGGTTCAAGGACACCACTAGTATTCTCCTCATCAATGCACTCATCCCATACAACAGTTCTAACAACATCTTCTGTGAAGCCCTTAGTATCAAAACCTTCATGGGATGAATCCAAATTAGGATTCAAATCTGCTGCTATATTCTTTTCACCGAACTGATCTTTGTCATTTGCTATCACATGCAAGTCTAGGGGAGTATTATGGGGCTCTCCCACACACTCCTCAACTGTCAAGGTTTCTATATCAAACTTACGATCATTTTGAGGTGACATGTGCACCTTACTTGTGCCATCTTCAATATTAATTGACTGATTTTTCTCTTTGTCATGTTCATTTGTGGGCTGCAATCCACAAACAGGCACTTCTTCTTCCTTCCTTGCACCTACAACCATGGCATGTTCTGCTTCCTCCTTAATCATTTTCTTGATGTAGTTGACCATAGCCCGCTTCCCAGGGTAATAAATCACCACACAATCCAAAAAGGTATCAAATGAAACATCGTTCTTAAACTCCTCTGTCATGCTCTGATAATCTTTATGGAGTTTGGCAGCCTCATGTTCACATTTCCTCTTGAACTGGCATTCTTTAGACACCTCAATCAAATCCGACTTCTCATGATTCCTGGACTTCAGGAAACGCAACATCTTCAAAACTTCTGAGAGCTAAACTGAACTTTGTTCTGGCCTCTGGTGTATAACTGATTTCTTTGTCATTCAACTGTCAACTGAACCTTGATGGGCACAGGATGGCAGGATCTTGGCTCTGATACCACTGTAATGAACCGGACCAAATTTTTTCAATTCTCAAATTACAATCAGCAATGCAACACACCCGTTAGGGTTAGATAAATCAAACCAGCAGTTACAATATAACTCTTTGCCAAGAATGCGCACTCAATCTCAACAAGAGAGAGGCTGTCATATGGCAAGAGGATCGTCAATACAATAAATCAGAACTGCAACTGAAAGTAACTCAACGCCAAGTATGTGCTACCCAAACCAGAATGGAATGAGGCGACCATATGGTGGAGATTTAAAGAAATACAAATGCAACTTCAAAATAAACTCAACACCCAGAATGTGCTTTCAAACCCAGAGTGGGAATGGAGCTACCATAGGGCAGAGATGGAAGATATTACAATGCAATTCAACTATAGATAGGCGGCAAGCCAGCCTCTTCCACTTATGCAGTGGGCAATTGCCAAAACATAAAGAGCCAGAATGAAGAAATGCTGACAGTACTACTGTGCAGCTTACAATATGATGGAGAATGCCTGCAAAAACACGGATTAGATCTCTTCAATTTGCTGCAATGATAAGTATGTCCTCCACATGGTCTAATATGACTATTTAGCACTCTAGCCACACTAAAATGCAATTTTTCCAAGTCTGGTCTGACAGACCAGCAACATGAATGACTGAACCAGCACCCCTTAGACTCACTAAAATGCTCATATATCACTCAAAACAGACCCAAAAGACTTCAAATTTGATGCAATGGACCTATAAAAAGATGGCGCCTAGTTTAGTTATGAGAAAGGACAGCTAAAAGTGGCTATTAATTAATGGCACAGATCCCAAAGCACTCCAGAAAGGGCGCCCTACAAGGAATGACGAATTTGCTTTATAAAATCATAAACTTCGTATTAAAATCTGCAAATATTCATGAAGGGTCTCTTCCAACAGAGAAAACCAATGAGACAATACCCAGAACAACTCTTTTTGTATTTTTTGATTTATGAGTGAAACTATAGATTCAGCCCTGTTATCAGCAACTTACAGAAAATGACATAAAATGCAATAAACTGAACTACATAAGTAAACCCAAACTACAAATGCAAACCTCACTACAAAATGTCACTCAAACAAGCAAACCTCTCCACTAGGTGCTATCTCTCAAGCACGAGGTCGAGCCAAGGCTAGGAGGCATTCATTCCTCGAAGCAATCTTGTTACCATTTCGGCAGCATAACAATATAGAAGTCATAAGATGTCTAAATGAAGACCCAAAGCTCCCTTTTATAATTTTGAGAGGACCCTCCGAAAGCTTCTAGAAAGAAACCCTAATTTTCAATTTTGTAACTATCTTCTTTTCCCTCCAATTTGGGCGCCCCCTTTCATGAAGTTAATATTTCTTTATTTTAAAATCTTTTCCTTCATAAAAAGGCGTCCTTTTCTCCAAGTAATATTTTTTGACTTTAGAAATATAAAATATTTCTTTCATGAGACAATACCCCTCAAGGTCCCCTTCTTTAAAACAACTTAAAGTCATAATACTAGGGCAAGGGGTTATTTTATAAAATAAAACATTATTGTCTTTAAAATACTTATTCCTCCAAAATGAACCCCTTACGCCAAAATTCAGAATTACCCAATGAACTGCCAGAAGAGGAAAGTTGACTGAGCTGGTGCTGACTGGACCACTGCCAAAAATAGAATTTACTAAAAATAGTAAATTCGGAAAGTTGCTCGGAATGCAATGCATGCGCCACCATTGCGAAGCTCTCTGAAAACCCAAAAGGAATCCAGAATCCGAACACCCAAACTCCAACAAACAAAACCCTGAATCTTCAAGAGAACCCGCCAAACAGTCGAAAACCCTAATTCTGCCTCTGACTAGCCGACAGCACCCTGGCGATAGGCCATCGGCGAAGTGCGGTGCTAAAGCGAGGGACGTGCAGTCCATGAAATTAGCGTCATCAAAGCATGCCATCATAACTCCGAAAAGTGGAATTGATCCATCACGAAAGCCGTATGATCCCGGGTTCCACAATCCATCTGGGGAAGGACCACTATGCCGCTGGCGCACTACTACGTCACATGTTAAAATCATCTATGCCAATGCAGCACCTAACCTCCCTTGTAACTCCAAGTATTCTGTCCGCTGACACTCAAACTGAAAATCTTAAAGGTGAAGGGCGAGCTTCATGGAAAATCATGTCCAAGACCCAGTCCAGCGATTATCCGACATACCATATCGCCACAATGGATAGGCTGCTCAACTCAAAATCAAACTCCTCAACATACCTCCACATTGTAACAAACAAAGCCCTGATGGAAAAAATGATATCTTCAAATCTTCTTGCAAAGAGGAAAGCAATCCTTTGCAAGAGCTCAACAAATTCAGCCTCATGTCTATCTGGAGCTACTATGCATCAAGCTGAATTATACAGAGCACCACCATGAAGACTCCTGCTACTCCTCTTCTTGTTTCAACTCAAGAGTCTCAGAAGGGAAAGCCAAAACATGTGGAAGTTCGTTGTCCAAAACCAATATAGTAAAGAAACTATCAAAATTTGCTTCACAAACCTCCATAGGATGAACTCCAACAGTAGAATAGGTGCAAAGGAACAAATAATCTTTGCTGTTCAAGGCCGAAGTCAGCGAAGTGCAATCTGATTTTAGTACCTCACACAAGAAAAAACAGCAGCACCAAAGAAATTCCCAAGTGTGAGTGTATGATATGAGCATAGAGTTGCAAGGTAACACCTCAAAAATGGCCGGAAAACAAACTAAAGCAATCTCCAACTGAAAACTACCACCTCGTTGGCAAGTGGTGATGGGAAAACTCTCCCAAACGAGAGTAACTCCACAAGTAACAGGGCTGGTCTGCCTCCAACCAGCAAGCTCGAGTCTCAAAATCTGCTCTTGTCTTAGCCAAGGATCAACGCCAAGAGCAACCAATTGTTCCTCTTTCCAATCCTTACCCAAAATTTCTCTCCAATCCATTTGTCGATGAACAAACGGAACCATCAAGGGGCTGGTAAAGAAAGTAACAACACCAATAATACTGAAATTTTGATCATTATCCCTCCAAAAATTCTTCTTTCCACAAGCAATAGGCTCCATCAACCCATGTTGAGAATCCCAAACATGGACACCCAACTGAAAAATATTTTCAACACACTGAAAATAGAATTCAACACAACCCCAAGTGCTGGTCAAAACCAAGTGCATACTCTAAAATAGGCATTCCCTCTGATTAACCTCTGAAACCAATCCATGAAAGCTTCAACAACACTGGAGCATGAAACAAAGGATGACTTCAAATTCAACTCCCAAAATAGACTAGCATCACTCAACCCACGGAATGGATTGACAAGAGTGTGAACACCATGTTCTGGTTCATCTTCTATCACAAAAAGAGGATTATCATAAGTTTCCTCAACACCCACTTCAAAGAGAGGATTGTTAAAAACTTGAAAATCACTCCTTATATCTTGCTGTTCCAAATCAGCACATGCAACTTCTGACTTTCTTGAGACACTTCCAAGATCAAACTCCGCTTGAAGACTATCAAGCTCTCCAATCACTTGCTTGATTTCTTCAGCTCTGTGTGCACCCTCTTGCTCCTTGAAAAGTTTGAAGTCAACAAACTGGTCTTCAACCTCCGTTAGAGCCAACTGAGTTTCTTTCAACATGTCCTTTGTTGATTCGAGCTCCAGAGTGAGCTCATCAACCATACTCTCCTTTTCTAGAAAAGCACAGATGTTCTTCTTTGCAACTTCAATGGCATGATCTCGATCTTCAATCAAGTGCATGTATTCGGACTTCAAGGTCTCCAAAGAATCTTTGATAAGTTGCAAATTGGGAAGAGCAACTTCATCTTTCACTTCTCTTTGTCTATCTTCAAGCTGAGCCTTCCAGTACAATTCTTCAACCAAGCTATGTGTGTGATCAAACAGGGATAGAGCTTGCACTTCCCTGTTAACGGACACCTTGAACTGATCTTCCCACTCATAAGAAGGTGAAGATGGTAAATGGCTGATAGGCTGCAACTGAAAATCAGAACTTCGTTTCACGCTTTTGCTGCCCTCATTGTTGCCCCAACATTCTTGTACTTCACCACCAACTAGTGGAGAATGCTCAATGTCTTGGAAAGCATCATACTTCACTAAGTCTTCAACTCGTTGATTGCAATCAGCTTCATGCCTTGATAAATCAGATTTGTGTTTGGTAATTCCCCCAAACCTTTCATCTTCAAGAGCCATATGGCCCTCAAACTCTGTTTCCTCTCCCATGTTACTTTGAACAAACTTGAAAGCAGCCCCAAACTTAAGCACATTAACACCATTGTCTGCTGATAGAGAACCCTTATCAAGTTCCATTTCTTCATCCGGATCAAAGGGAAATTCATCCCATACCGATTTGTCATCACTAAGTGCCTTCACACCTGGATCCCAAATGGTGAGAGGCTGATTGTTTTGATCACAAGGAAAGTGTTCTTTGTGCAACTTTTGGAGTGTTGATTCTTGGAATAGGTCAACTCCCAAATCACTAAAGCTGATATCTTCATAAATGCCTCCCTCCAATGGTTGGGTTTGAAGTTCAAACCCAAAACCACCCTTAACATTGTCACTGAAAGGGAGTAAGGAATCTTTAGAGCTAGCTGTTTGAAATTTTTTATCGTCCTTATCTTCAATGAACCTATCATCTATAGGTATGTTTCTGATCTCATCATAAACAGTCATATGCATGCCATAAAGGTCTTCTTGATCACTTGTAATAAATTCATCTTGTGAAAACTCTTGAGCTTTTTGGCCAGCAACATAAAAAGAATTATCCATCACCACATCCTCAACAAATGGAGGCATAAACACTACGGCATCTTTACCAATGCTATCATTATGGTAATGATCAAAAGCTGGTTCAAGGACACCACTAGTATTCTCCTCATCAATGCACTCATCCCATACAACAGTTCTAACAACATCTTCTGTGAAGCCCTTAGTATCAAAACCTTCATGGGATGAATCCAAATTAGGATTCAAGTCTGCTGCTATATTCTTTTCACCGAACTGATCTTTGTCATTTGCTATCACATGCAAGTCTAGGGGAGTATTATGGGGCTCTCCCACACACTCCTCAACTGTCAAGGTTTCTATATCAAACTTACGATCATTTTGAGGTGACATGTGCACCTTACTTGTGCCATCTTCAATATTAATTGACTGATTTTTCTCTTCGTCATGTTCATTTGTGGGCTGCAATCCACAAACAGGCACTTCTTCTTCCTTCCTTGCACCTACAACCATGGCATGTTCTGCTTCCTCCTTAATCATTTTCTTGATGTAGTTGACCATAGCCCGCTTCCCAGGGTAATAAATCACCACACAATCCAAAAAGGTATCAAATGAAACATCGTTCTTAAACTCCTCTGTCATGCTCTGATAATCTTTATGGAGTTTGGCAGCCTCATGTTCACATTTCCTCTTGAACTGGCATTCTTTAGACACCTCAATCAAATCCAACTTCTCATGATTCCTGGACTTCAGGAAACGCAACATCTTCAAAAATTCTGAGAGCTAAACTGAACTTTGTTCTGGCCTCTGGTGTAGAACTGATTTCTCTGTCATTCAACTGTCCATTGAACCTTGATGGGCATAGGATGGCAGGATCTTGGCTCTGATACCGCTGTAATAAACTGGACCAAATTTTTTCAATTCTCAAATTACAATCAGCAATGCAACACACCCGTTAGGGTTAGATAAATCAAACCAGCAGTTACAATATAACTCTTTGCCAAGAATGCGCACTCAATCTCAACAAGAGAGAGGCTGTCATATGGCAAGAGGATCGTCAGTACAATAAATCAGAACTGCAACTGAAAGTAACTCAACACCAAGTATGTGCTACCCAAACCAAAATGGAATGAGGCGACCATATGGTGGAGATTTAAAGAAATACAAATGCAACTTCAAAATAAACTCAACACCCAGAATGTGCTTTCAAACCCAGAGTGGGAATGGAGCTACCATAGGGCAGAGATGGAAGATATTACAATGCAATTCAACTATAGATAGGCGGCAAGCCAGCCTCTTCCACTTATGCAGTGGGCAATTACCAAAACATAAAGAGCCAGAATGAAGAAATGCTGACAGTACTACTGTGCAGCTTACAATATGATGGAGAATGCCTGCAAAAACACGGATTAGATCTCTTCAATTTGCTGCAATGATAAGTATGTCCTCCACATGGTCTAATATGACTATTTAGCACTCTAGCCACACTAAAATGCAATTTTTCCAAGAGTCTGACAACCAGACCAGCATGAATGATTGAACCAGCACCCCTTAGACTCACTAAAATGCTCATATATCACTCAAAACAGACCCAAAAGACTTCAAATTTGATGCAATGGACCTATAAAAAGATGGCGCCTAGTTTAGTTATGAGAAAGGACAGCTAAAAGTGGCTATTAATTAATGGCACGGATCCCAAAGCACTCCAGAAAGGGCGCCCTACAAGGAATGACGAATTTGCTTTATAAAATCATAAACTTCGTATTAAAATCTGCAAATATTCATGAAGGGTCTCTTCCAACAGAGAAAACCAATGAGACAATACCCAGAACAACTCTTTTTGTATTTTTTGATTTATGAGTGAAACTATAGATTCAGCCTTGTTATCAGCAACTACAGAAAATGACATAAAATGCAATAAACTGAACTACATAAGTAAACCCAAACTACAAATGCAAACCTCACTACAAAATGTCACTCAAACAAGCAAACCTCTCCACTAGGTGCTATCTCTCAAGCACGAAGTCGAGCCAAGGCTAGGAGGCATTCATTCCTCGAAGCAATCTTGTTACCATTTCGGACAGCATAACAATATAGAAGTCATAAGATGTCTAAATGAAGACCCAAAGCTCCTTTTATAATTTTGAGAGGACCCTCCGGAAGCTTCTAGAAAGAAACCCTAATTTTCAATTTTGTAACTATCTTCTTTTCCCTCCAATTTGGGCGCCCCCTTTCATGAAGTTAATATTTCTTTATTTTAAAATCTTTTCCTTCATAAAAAGGCGTCCTTTTCTCCAAGTAATATTTTTTGACTTTAGAAATATAAAATATTTCCTTCATGAGACAATACCCCTCAAGGTCCCCTTCTTTAAAACAACTTAAAGTCATAATACTAGGACAAGGGGTTATTTTATAAAATAAAACATTATTGTCTTTAAAATACTTATTCCTCCAAAATGAACCCCTTACGCCAAAATTCAGAATTACCCAATGAACTGCCAGAAGAGGAAAGTTGACTGAGCTGGTGCTGACTGGACCACTGCCAAAAATAGAATTTACTAAAAATAGTAAATTCGGAAAGTTGCTCGGAATGCAATGCATGCGCCACCATTGCGAAGCTCTCTGAAAACCCAGAAGGAATCCAGAATCCGAACACCCAAACTCCAACAAACAAAACCCTGAATCTTCAAGAGAACCCGCCAAACAGTCGAAAACCCTAATTCTGCCTCTGACTAGCCGACAGCACCCTGGGGATAGGCCATCAATCACTGAGAAGTGCAGTGCTAAAAACGGGGACATTACAGTCCGCCCTTCCCAAAATTGCTTGTCCTCAAGCAATACCATCATAACTCCCGAAAAATTAAGATTGATCCATACCAAAACAAGTATGATCCCAGGTTCCCAAATCCATCTCAGGAAGGACCCACTATGCCACTGCTGCACTACTCTGATCACATCAGTAAAATCATCATGCCAATGCTGCACTAACCTCCCTTGTAACTCCAAAGTATTACTGTCCATGACACTCAAACTGAAAAATCTTAAAGGACTGAGACCAGCTTCATGCGACGTCTCATGTCCAAGAGGCCCAAAGTCAACAGTATCAACCATACCACTGTCAACCACAATGGATAGGCTGCTCAACTCAAAATCAAACTCCTCAACATACCTCCACATTGTAACAAACAAAGCCCTGATGGAAAAAATGATATCTTCAAATCTTCTTGCAAAGAGGCAAGCAATCCTTTGCAAGAGCTCAACAAATTCAGCCTCATGTCTTCTCCTGGAGCTACTATGCATCAACTGAATTATACCGACACCACCATGAAGACTTCTACTCACTCTTACTGTTCCAACTCCAAGAGTCTCAGAAGGGAAAGCCAAAACATGTGGAAGTTCGTTGTCCAAAACCAATATAGTAAAGAAACTATCAAAATTTGCTTCACAAACCTCCATAGGATGAACTCCAACAGTAGAATAGGTGCAAAGGAACAAATAATCTTTGCTGTTCAAGGCCGAAGTCAGCGAAGTGCAATCTGATTTTAGTACCTCACACAAGAAAAAACAGCAGCACCAAAGAAATTCCCAAGTGTGAGTGTATGATATGAGCATAGAGTTGCAAGGTAACACCTCAAAAATGGCCGGAAAACAAACTAGAGCAATCTCCAACTGAAAACTACCACCTCGTTGGCAAGTGGTGATGGGAAAACTCTCCCAAACGAGAGTAACTCCACAAGTAACAGGGCTGGTCTGCCTCCAACCAGCAAGCTCGAGTCTCAAAATCTGCTCTTGTCTTAGCCAAGGATCAACGCCAAGAGCAACCAATTGTTCCTCTTTCCAATCCATACTCAAAACTTCTCTCCAATCCATTTGTCGATGAACAAACGGAACCAACAAGGGGCTGGTAAAGAAAGTAACAACATCATTAATACTGAAATTTTGATCCTTATCCTTCCAAAAGTTCTTCTTTCCACAAGAAATAGGCTCCATCAACCCATGTTGAGAATCCCAAACATGGACACGCAACTGAAAATAGAATTCAACACAACCCCAAGTGTTGGTCAAAACCAAGTGCATACTCCTAAAATAGGCATTCCCTCTGATTAACCTCTGAAACCAATCCATGAAAGCTTCAACAACACTGGAGCATGAAACAAAGGATGACTTCAAATTCAACTCCCAAAATAGACTAGCATCACTCAACCTACGGTGGATTGACAAGAGTGTGAACACCATGTTTTGGTTCATCTTCTATCACAAAAAGAGGATTATCATAAGTTTCCTCAACACCCACTTCAAAGAGAGGATTGTTAAAAACTTGAAAATCACTCCTTATATCTTGCTGTTCCAAATCAGCACATGCAACTTCTGATTTTCTTGAGACACTTTCAAGATCAAACTCCTCTTGAAGACTATCAAGCTCTCCAATCACTTGCTTGATTTCTTTAGCTCTTTGTGCACCCTCTTGCTCCTTGAAAAGTTTGAAGTTAGCAAACTGGTCTTCAACCTCCGTTAGAGCCAACTGAGTTTCTTTCAACATGTCCTTTGTTGATTCGAGCTCCAGAGTGAGCTCATCAACCATACTCTCCTTTTCTAGAAAAGCACAGATGTTCTTCTTTGCAACTTCAATGGCATGATCTCGATCTTCAATCAAGTGCATGTATTCGGACTTCAAGGTCTCCAAAGAATCTTTGATAAGTTGCAAATTGGGAAGAGCAACTTCATCTTTCACTTCTCTTTGTCTATCTTCAAGCTGAGCCTTCCAGTACAATTCTTCAACCAAGCTATGTGTGTGATCAAACAGGGATAGAGCTTGCACTTCCCTGTTAACGGACACCTTGAACTGATCTTCCCACTCATAAGAAGGTGAAGATGGTAAATGGCTGATAGGCTGCAACTGAAAATCAGAACTTCGTTTCACGCTTTTGCTGCCCTCATTGTTGCCCCAACATTCTTGTACTTCACCACCAACTAGTGGGGAATGCTCAATGTCTTGGAAAGCATCATACTTCACTAAGTCTTCAACTCGTTGATTGCAATCAGCTTCATGCCTTGATAAATCAGATTTGTGTTTGGTAATTCCCCCAAACCTTTCATCTTCAAGAGCCATATGGCCCTCAAACTCTGTTTCCTCTCCCATGTTACTTTGAACAAACTTGAAAGCAGCCCCAAACTTAAGCACATTAACACCATTGTCTGCTGATAGAGAACCCTTATCAAGTTCCATTTCTTCATCCGGATCAAAGGGAAATTCATCCCATACTGGTTTGTCATCACTAAGTGCCTTCACACCTGGATCCCAAATGGTGAGAGGCTGATTGTTTTGATCACAAGAAAAGTATTCTTTGTGCAACATTTGGAGTGTTGATTCTTGGAATAGGTCAACTCCCAAATCACTAAAGCTGATATCTTCATAAATACCTCCCTCCAATGGTTGGGTTTGAGGTTCAAACCCAAAACCACCCTTAACACTGTCAGTGAAAGGGAGTAAGGAATCTTTAGAGCTAGCTGTTTGAAATTTTTGATCATCCTTATCTTCAATGAACCTATCATCTATAGGTATGTTTCTGATCTCATCATGAACAGTCATATGCATGCCATAAAGGTCTTCTTGATCACTTGTAATAAATTCATCTTGTGAAAACTCTTGAGCTTTTTGGCCAGCAACATAAAACAATTATCCATCACTATCCTCAACAAATGGAGGCATAAACACTAATGCGCATCTTTACCAATGCTATCAGCTGCGGTAATGATCAAAAAGCTGGTTCATGGACACCACTAGTGCCCTTCCTTCATCAATGCACTCATCCCATACAACAGCCGGAATAACATCTTCTCAGGAAGCCCCTTTAGTATCAAAACCTTCTATGGATGAATCCAAATGCTAGATTCAAGTCCGTCGCTATATTCTTTTCAATCGAATCCATCTTTGTCATTTGCTAATACATGCAAAGCCTGTATATTGTGGGGCCTCCTCACACACCTCCCCTCAACTGTCAAGGTTTCTATATCAAACTTACGATCATTTTGAGGTGACATGTGCACCTTACTTGTGCCATCTTCAATATTAATTGACTGATTTTTCTCTTCGTCATGTTCATTTGTGGGCTGCAATCCACAAACAGGCACTTCTTCCTTCCTTGCACCTACAACCATGGCATGTTCTGCTTCCTCCTCAATCATTTTCTTGATGTAGTTGACCATAGCCCGCTTCCCAGGGTAATAAATCACCACACAATCCAAAAAGGTATCAAATGAAACATCGTTCTTAAACTCCTCTGTCATGCTCTGATAATCTTTATGGAGTTTGGCAGCCTCATGTTCACATTTCCTCTTGAACTGGCATTCTTTAGACACCTCAATCAAATCCGACTTCTTATGATTCCTGGACTTCAGGAAACGCAACATCTTCAAAACTTCTGAGAGCTAAACTGAACTTTGTTCTGGCCTCTGGTATAGAACTGATTTCTCTGTCATTCAACTGTCAATTGAACCTTGATGGGCACAGGATGGCAGGATCTTGGCTCTGATACCACTGTAATGAACCGGACCAAATTTTTTCAATTCTCAAATTACAATCAGCAATGCAACACACCCGTTAGGGTTAGATAAATCAAACCAGCAGTTACAATATAACTCTTTGCCAAGAATGTGCACTCAATCTCAACAAGAGAGACGCTGTCATATGGCAAGAGGATCGTCAGTACAATAAATCAAAACTGCAACTGAAAGTAACTCAACGCCAAGTATGTGCTACCCAAACCAAAATGGAATGAGGCGACCATATGGTGGAGATTTAAAGAAATACAAATGCAACTTCAAAATAAACTCAACACCCAGAATGTGCTTTCAAACCCAGAGTGGGAATGGAGCTACCATAGGGCAGAGATGGAAGATATTACAATGCAATTCAACTATAGATAGGCGGCAAGCCAGCCTCTTCCACTTATGCAGTGGGCAATTACCAAAACATAAAGAGCCAGAATGAAGAAATGCTGACAGTACTACTGTGTAGCTTACAATATGATGGAGAATGCCTGCAAAAACACGGATTAGATCTCTTCAATTTGCTGCAATGATAAGTATGTCCTCCACATGGTCTAATATGGCTATTTAGCACTCTAGCCACACTAAAATGCAATTTTTCCAAGTCTGGTCTGACAGACCAGCAACATGAATGACTGAACCAGCACCCCTTAGACTCACTAAAATGCTCATATATCACTCAAAACAGACCCAAAAGACTTCAAATTTGATGCAATGGACCTATAAAAAGATGGCGCCTAGTTTAGTTATGAGAAAGGACAGCTAAAAGTGGCTATTAATTAATGGCACGGATCCCAAAGCACTCCAGAAAGGGCGCCCTACAAGGAATGCCGAATTTGCTTTATAAAATCATAAACTTCGTATTAAAATCTGCAAATATTCATGAAGGGTCTCTTCCAACAGAGAAAACCAATGAGACAATACCCAGAACAACTCTTTTTGTATTTTTTGATTTATGAGTGAAACTATAGATTCAGCCTTCTTATCAGCAACTTCAGAAAATGACATAAAATGCAATAAACTGAACTACATAAGTAAACCCAAACTACAAATGCAAACCTCACTACAAAATGTCACTCAAACAAGCAAACCTCTCCACTAGGTGCTATCTCTCAAGCACGAAGTCGAGCCAAGGCTAGGAGGCATTCATTCCTCGAAGCAATCCTGTTACCATTTCGGTAGCATAACAATATAGAAGTCATAAGATGTCTAAATGAAGACCCAAAGCCCCCTTTTATAATT
>VDFB02305254.1:0-16105 GCA_007258455.2 Sequoia sempervirens | reverse complement strand
CACCCGTTAGGGTTAGATAAATCAAACCAGCAGTTACAATATAACTCTTTGCCAAGAATGCGCACTCAATCTCAACAAGAGAGAGGCTGTCATATGGCAAGAGGATCGTCAGTACAATAAATCAGAACTGCAACTGAAAGTAACTCAACACCAAGTATGTGCTACCCAAACCAAAATAGAATGAAGCGACCATATGGTGGAGATTTAAAGAAATACAAATGCAACTTCAAAATAAACTCAACACCCAGAATGTGCTTTCAAACCCAGAGTGGGAATGGAGCTACCATAGGGCAGAGATGGAAGATATTACAATGCAATTCAACTATAGATAGGCGGCAAGCCAGCCTCTTCCACTTATGCAGTGGGCAATTACCAAAACATAAAGAGCCAGAATGAAGAAATGCTGACAGTAATACTGTGCAGCTTACAATATGATGGAGAATGCCTGCAAAAACACGGATTAGATCTCTTCAATTTGCTGCAATGATAAGTATGTCCTCCACATGGTCTAATATGACTATTTAGCACTCTAGCCACACTAAAATGCAATTTTTCCAAGTCTGGTCTGACAGACCAGCAACATGAATGACTGAACCAGCACCCCTTAGACTCACTAAAATGCTCATATATCACTCAAAACAGACCCAAAAGACTTCAAATTTGATGCAATGGACCTATAAAAAGATGGCGCCTAGTTTAGTTATGAGAAAGGACAGCTAAAAGTGGCTATTAATTAATGGCACGGATCCCAAAGCACTCCAGAAAGGGCGCCCTACAAGGAATGCCGAATTTGCTTTATAAAATCATAAACTTCGTATTAAAATCTGCAAATATTCATGAAGGGTCTCTTCCAACAGAGAAAACCAATGAGACAATACCCAGAACAACTCTTTTTGTATTTTTTGATTTATGAGTGAAACTATAGATTCAGCCTTCTTATCAGCAACTTCAGAAAATGACATAAAATGCAATAAACTGAACTACATAAGTAAACCCAAACTACAAATGCAAACCTCACTACAAAATGTCACTCAAACAAGCAAACCTCTCCACTAGGTGCTATCTCTCAAGCACGAAGTCAAGCCAAGGCTAGGAGGCATTCATTCCTCGAAGCGATCCTGTTACCATTTCGGCAGCATAACAATATAGAAGTCATAAGATGTCCAAATGAAGACCCAAAGCTCCCTTTTATAATTTTGAGAGGACCCTCCGGAAGCTTCTAGAAAGAAACCCTAATTTTCGATTTTGTAACTATCTTCTTTTCCCTCCAATTTGGGCGCCCCCTTTCATGAAGTTAATATTTCTTTATTTTAAAATCTTTTCCTTCATAAAAAGGCGTCCTTTTCTCCAAGTAATATTTTTTGACTTTAGAAATATAAAATATTTCTTTCATGAGACAATACCCCTCAAGGTCCCCTTCTTTAAAACAACTTAAAGTCATAATACTAGGGCAAGGGGTTATTTTATAAAATAAAACATTATTGTCTTTAAAATACTTATTCCTCCAAAATGAACCCCTTACGCCAAAATTCAGAATTACCCAATGAACTGCCAGAAGAGGAAAGTTGACTGAGCTGGTGCTGACTGGACCACTGCCAAAAATAGAATTTACTAAAAATAGTAAATTCGGAAAGTTGCTCGGAATGCAATGCATGCGCCACCATTGCGAAGCTCTCTGAAAACCCAGAAGGAATCCAAAATCCGAACACCCAAACTCCAACAAACAAAACCCTGAATCTTCAAGAGAACCCACCAAACAGTCGAAAACCCTAATTTTGCCTTTGACTAGCCGACAGCACCCCGGGGATAAGCCATCAATCACTGAGAAGTGCAGTGCTAAAAACGGGGACATTACAGTCCGCCCTTCCCAAAATTGCTTGTCCTCAAGCAATACCATCACAGCTCCCGAAAAGTTAAGATTGATCCATACCAAAACAAGTATGATCCCAGGTTCCCAAATCCATCTCAGGAAGGACCTACTATGCCACTGCTGCACTACTCTGATCACATCAGTAAAATCATCATGCCAATGCTGCACTAACCTCCCTTGTAACTCCAAAGTATTACTGTCCATGATACTCAAACTGAAAAATCTTAAAGGACTGAGACCAGCTTCATGCGACGTCTCATGTCCAATAGGCCCAAAGTCAACAGTATCAACCATACCACTGTCAACCACAATGGATAGGCTGCTCAACTCAAAATCAAACTCCTCAACATACCTCCACATTGTAACAAACGAAGCCCTGATGGAATAAATGATATCTTCAAATCTTCTTGCAAAGAGGAAAGCAATCCTTTGCAAGAGCTCAACAAATTCAGCCTCATGGCTTCTTCTAGAGCTACTATGCATCAACTGAATTATACCGACACCACCATGAAGACTTCTAATCACGCTTACTGTTCCAACTCCAAGAGTCTCAGAAGGGAAAGCCAAAGCATGTGGAAGTTCGTTGTCCAAAACCAATATAGTAAAGAAACTATCAAAATTTGCTTCACAAACCTCCATAGGATGAACTCCAACAGTAGAATAAGTGCGAAGGAACAAATAATCTCTGCTGTTCAAGGCCGAAGTCAGCGAAGTGCAATCTGATTTTAGTACCTCACACAAGAAAAAACAGCAGCACCAAAGAAATTCCCAAGTGTGAGTGTATGATATGAGCATAGAGTTGCAAGGTAACACCTCAAAAATGGCCGGAAAACAAACTAGAGCAATCTCCAACTGAAAACTGCCACCTCGTTGGCAAGTGGTGATGGGAAAACTCTCCCAAACGAGAGTAACTCCACAAGTAACAGGGCTGGTCTGCCTCCAACCAGCAAGCTCGAGTCTCAAAATCTGCTCTTGTCTTAGCCAAGGATCAATGCCAAGAGCAACCAATTGTTCCTCTTTCCAATCCATACTCAAAACTTCTCTCCAATCCATTTGTCGATGAACAAACGGAACCAACAAGGGGCTGGTAAAGAAAGTAACAACATCATTAATACTGAAATTTTGATCCTTATCCTTCCAAAAGTCCTTCTTTCCACAAGTAATAAGCTCTATCAACCCATATTGAGAATCCCAAGCATGGATACCCAACTGAAAGTGATTTCCAACATACTGAAAAGAAAACTCAACACATTCCCAAATGCTAATAAGGATCAAGTGCATACTGAAGAGATTGATGCCTCCGCTAGTGAACCTTTGAAGCCTATCCATGAAAGCTTCAACAACATTGGAGCATGAACTATTAAATGACTTCAAATCCAAATCCAAAAATAGACCAATATGTGCCAAAGTATTGTTCAACCAAAGGGATGGGTTGACAAGCATGCAAACACTAAGTTCTGGTCCATCTTCATTCCCTTCTTCATGAGTAACAAGACTAAAATCTTCGCTTCTTGCTGCTGTACTGAAGTTACCAGCAGCTACCAAATCTTGCCTTGTTAACACCTTGGTGTCGAAGATGTTGAAATCTCCTCGAATCAACACTTCCCATGTATAGACTTCATCCTCAAACCCACTTATGCATTCATTACTAATCAACAGACGTGGCACTTCCTCATGGAGTGATATCGAGGCATCCAAGCACTGGAAACCAAACTCAGTTTCATTCTCCATTTCATCCTCTACTTCATAGAGAGGATTATCATAACTTTTCTCATCACCTTCTTGAAAAAGAGGATTGTCATAAACTTGAAAGTCATTCCTTTCATCTTGCTGCTCCAAATCTGCACATGCAACCTTTGATTTTCTTGTGAAACCTTCAAGATCAAACTCCTCTTGAAGACTATCAATCTCATCAATTACTTGCTTGATTTCTCCAACTCTTCGTGCATCCTCTTGCTCCTTGAAAAGTTTGAAATCTGCAAACTGATCTTCAACCTTTCTTAGAGCCAACTGAGTTTCTTTCAACTTGTCCTTTGTTGATTTAAGCTCCAAAGTGAGCTCATCAACCATACTCTCCCTTTCTTCGAAAACAATGAAGGCCTTCTTTGCAGATTCAACGGCATGATCTCTATCTTCAATCAAGCCTATGTACTCGGATTTCATGGTCTCCAAGGAATCTTTGATAAGTTGCAAATTAGAAAGAGCAACTTCATCTGTCACTCCTCTACGTCTCTCATCAAGCTGAGCCCTCCAGTAAAGCTCTTCAACCAAGCTATGTGTGCGATCAAATAGGGATAGAGCTTGCACTTCCCTGTTAACGGACACCTTGAACTGATCTTCCCACTCATAAGAAGGTGAAGATGGTAAATGGCTGATAGGCTGCAACTGAAAATCAGAACTTCGTTTCACGCTTTTGCTGCCCTCATTGTTGCCCCAACATTCTTGTACTTCACCACCAACTAGTGGAGAATGCTCAATGTCTTGGAAAGCATCATACTTCACTAAGTCTTCAACTCGTTGATTGCAATCAGCTTCATGCCTTGATAAATCAGATTTGTGTTTGGTAATTCCCCCAAACCTTTCATCTTCAAGAGCCATATGGCCCTCAAACTCTGTTTCCTCTCCCATGTTACTTTGAACAAACTTGAAAGCAGCCCCAAACTTAAGCACATTAACACCATTGTCTGCTGATAGAGAACCCTTATCAAGTTCCATTTCTTCATCCGGATCAAAGGGAAATTCATCCCATACCGATTTGTCATCACTAAGTGCCTTCACACCTGGATCCCAAATGGTGAGAGGCTGATTGTTTTGATCACAAGAAAAGTGTTCTTTGTGCAACTTTTGGAGTGTTGATTCTTGGAATAGGTCAACTCCCAAATCACTAAAGCTGATATCTTCATAAATGCCTCCCTCCAATGGTTGGGTTTGAAGTTCAAACCCAAAACCACCCTTAACACTGTCACTGAAAGGGAGTAAGGAATCTTTAGAGCTAGCTGTTTGAAATTTTTTATCGTCCTTATCTTCAATGAACCTATCATCTATAGGTATGTTTCTGATCTCATCATGAATAGTCATATGCATGCCATAAAGGTCTTCTTGATCACTTGTAATAAATTCATCTTGTGAAAACTCTTGAGTTTTTTGGCCAGCAACATAAAAAGAATTATCCATCACCACATCCTCAACAAATGGAGGCATAAACACTACGGCATCTTTACCAATGATATCATTATGGTAATGATCAAAAGCTGGTTCAAGGACACCACTAGTATTCTCCTCATCAATGCACTCATCCCATACAACAGTTCTAACAACATCTTCTGTGAAGCCCTTAGTATCAAAACCTTCATGGGATGAATCCAAATTAGGATTCAAGTCTGCTGCTATATTCTTTTCACCGAACTGATCTTTGTCATTTGCTATCACATGCAAGTCTAGGGGAGTATTATGGGGCTCTCCCACACACTCCTCAACTGTCAAGGTTTCTATATCAAACTTACGATCATTTTGAGGTGACATGTGCACCTTACTTGTGCCATCTTCAATATTAATTGACTGATTTTTCTCTTCGTCATGTTCATTTGTGGGCTGCAATCCACAAACAGGCACTTCTTCTTCCTTCCTTGCACCTACAACCATGGCATGTTCTGCTTCCTCCTTAATCATTTTCTTGATGTAGTTGACCATAGCCCGCTTCCCAGGGTAATAAATCACCACACAATCCAAAAAGGTATCAAATGAAACATCGTTCTTAAACTCCTCTGTCATGCTCTGATAATCTTTATGGAGTTTGGCAGCCTCATGTTCACATTTCCTCTTGAACTGGCATTCTTTAGACACCTCAATCAAATCCGACTTCTCATGATTCCTGGACTTCAGGAAACGCAACATCTTCAAAACTTCTGAGAGCTAAACTGAACTTTGTTCTGGCCTCTGGTGTAGAACTGATTTCTCTGTCATTCAACTGTCAATTGAACCTTGATGGGCACAGGATGGCAGGATCTTGGCTCTGATACCACTGTAATGAACCGGACCAAATTTTTTCAATTCTCAAATTACAATCAGCAATGCAACACACCCGTTAGGGTTAGATAAATCAAACCAGCAGTTACAATATAACTCTTTGCCAAGAATGCGCACTCAATCTCAACAAGAGAGAGGCTGTCATATGGCAAGAGGATCGTCAGTACAATAAATCAGAACTGCAACTGAAAGTAACTCAACACCAAGTATGTGCTACCCAAACCAAAATGGAATGAGGCGACCATATGGTGGAGATTTAAAGAAATACAAATGCAACTTCAAAATAAACTCAACACCCAGAATGTGCTTTCAAACCCAGAGTGGGAATGGAGCTACCATAGGGCAGAGATGGAAGATATTACAATGCAATTCAACTATAGATAGGCGGCAAGCCAGCCTCTTCCACTTATGCAGTGGGCAATTACCAAAACATAAAGAGCCAGAATGAAGAAATGCTGACAGTACTACTGTGTAGCTTACAATATGATGGAGAATGCCTGCAAAAACACGGATTAGATCTCTTCAATTTGCTGCAATGATAAGTATGTCCTCCACATGGTCTAATATGACTATTTAGCACTCTAGCCACACTAAAATGCAATTTTTCCAAGTCTGGTCTGACAGACCAGCAACATGAATGACTGAACCAGCACCCCTTAGACTCACTAAAATGCTCATATATCACTCAAAACAGACCCAAAAGACTTCAAATTTGATGCAATGGACCTATAAAAAGATGGCGCCTAGTTTAGTTATGAGAAAGGACAGCTAAAAGTGGCTATTAATTAATGGCACGGATCCCAAAGCACTCCAGAAAGGGCGCCCTACAAGGAATGACGAATTTGCTTTATAAAATCATAAACTTCGTATTAAAATCTGCAAATATTCATGAAGGGTCTCTTCCAACAGAGAAAACCAATGAGACAATACCCAGAACAACTCTTTTTGTATTTTTTTATTTATTAGTGAAACTATAGATTCAGCCTTGTTATCAGCAACTTCAGAAAATGACATAAAATGCAATAAACTGAACTACATAAGTAAACCCAAACTACAAATGCAAACCTCACTACAAAATGTCACTCAAACAAGCAAACCTCTCCACTAGGTGCTATCTCTCAAGCACGAAGTTGAGCCAAGGCTAGGAGGCATTCATTCCTCGAAGCAATCCTGTTACCATTTCGGCAGCATAACAATATAGAAGTCATAAGATGTCTAAATGAAGACCCAAAGCTCCCTTTTATAATTTTGAGAGGACCCTCCGGAAGCTTCTAGAAAGAAACCCTAATTTTCAATTTTGTAACTATCTTCTTTTCCCTCCAATTTGGGCGCCCCCTTTCATGAAGTTAATATTTCTTTATTTTAAAATATTTTCCTTCATAAAAGGCGTCCTTTTCTCCAAGTAATTTTTTTTTACTTTAGAAATATAAAATATTTCCTTCATGAGACAATACCCCTCAAGGTCCCCTTCTTTAAAACAACTTAAAGTCATAATACTAGGACAAGGGGTTATTTTATAAAATAAAACATTATTGTCTTTAAAATACTTATTCCTCCAAAATGAACCCCTTACGCCAAAATTCAGAATTACCCAATGAACTGCCAAAAGAGGAAAGTTGACTGAGCTGGTGCTGACTGGACCACTGCCAAAAATAGAATTTACTAAAAATAGTAAATTCGGAAAGTTGCTCGGAATGCAATGCATGTGCCACCATTGCGAAGCTCTCTGAAAACCCAGAAGGAATCCAGAATCCGAACACCCAAACTCCAACAAACAAAACCCTGAATCTTCAAGAGAACACATGGCGGCCGAGAAACCCTAGATACGCCTCTAACTAGCCGGCTGACACGCCCGAGGATAAGCCATCTAATCAGGAAGTGTGAGAGTGCTAAAAGCGAGGGGACATTCACGTGACATTTGAGGGTCGGGGAGGAAATTTCACACTTAGAAATTTTTTATCCTTCAACCATCTTCACTTTGGGCGCATTTGACAAGGGGTCAAAGAATTACCATGCCTTAGAAATTTTCTCACCACTACCTTCCACCTTGGGCGCATTTCAGGGGTAGAGGAGGAACTTGCACGCCTTAGGATATTTTTCAACCTTCCTCATCTTGACTTGGCGCGTATGGGGGGTAGTAGAGGAACTTCTTGATACTTAGAAATTTTCTTCATCACTCACCACAACTTGGGCGCATTTGCTAGGGGCTACTGGAACTTTTCTTTCCTTAGGAAAATTTCTTTATGCTCTTCCAAGGTGGGCGCATTTGGCTAGGGGTGGAGGAACTTTCCCACACTTAGGCGTTTTTCCAACGTCCTCCATATCTAGGTGACATGGGCGCATTTAGGGGGTCCAACAAGAATTTCAACACTTAGAACATTTCTCCATAGCCTAGCAAGTTGGGCACATTTCACTAGGGTAAGAGGAACTTTTAGACTTAGACGTTTTTGAAAGCCACCACCTCTAACAATTTTGGGCGCATATGAAGGGTCTAGGGGGAATTTCCAACACCCTTAGAAACAATTTCTCAACTCCAACCTCTTGAGGGCGCATTTCACTGGGTGAGGAGGAATTCTTCATGACTTAGCCATTTTTTTGCCTCCTGCCTAGCTTTCTATTTTTAGTAAATATCTTGGTTCTCATACTTTTGCAACTTGGGTTGATTTGGAATTCGCACCACAGGATCCTCATGGCCTAACTGACCTGTTCACACTGCTATCTTGTTGACTTGCTATTTATAGCCTGTTCCTAGAGGTGACTTGCTATTTATAATAACTGCTTGATTTTAGGACTTCGACAACTCTGCTCGACGTGAAATTTGTTCCATGGGGTCCTCGTGGGTTGACTGACTTGCTCACACTGGTGCCTCGCACTGACTTGCTATTTATAGCCTATTTTTGGAGTTACTATAAATAGTAAGTGCTCGGATTGCCTTCAAGTTTACTCTCGCGACGTTCCCCGAAAGATAATATCGCGAATGGGATACATCAGTTTTCAGAGATTTTGGCGTTTGACCTTTCATTTTGGGTCCCGAATTTGGAAACCCTAATCTGACTTGCATGTTGCTCAAATGATCTTCGTTGGACCTCATTTCTGTTGCATGTCACTCTGTTCTTGATACTGAAGTGTTGGGTAGCTGCAGGAGTGATCCTGCTAAAAATAGTAAGAGTCTGAAAAAGTGACCAGTCAACTGTCGGATGAATTTGCATGTCACACAGCCCGAGAGATCTCAAAAAACCCAAAAAAACCTAGTAAACTGGACTGCATGTGGGCATTGGCTAAAAATAGTAAGTCCTAGAAAAGTGATCATCTCTGCTCGCATGTTACATCATTGCGAAGCTCTCGAGAAACCCATAAAGAATTTCCAGACATGCACCGAAAAACTTCGCATGCAAACTCTAAAAATAGCCTTTGAAACCTGAATTGCTGAAAGTCAGTATCTCAGTTTGCATGCTATATCGTCGTGAAGGTCTTGAAAAACCCACAAATATTCTCCAGACATGCACTGAGAAATCTTGCATGCAAACCCTAAAAATAGCCTCTGAAACTTGAACTTTTGAAAGTCAGCACCTCAGCTTGCATGTCACATCATTGCGTAGGTCTCAGAAAACCCAGAAAGAGTATCCAGAGATGCACCGGAAAATCATACATGCAAACCCTAAAATTGGCTCCTGAAGCCCTAGACTGCTAAAAATAGTAAGTTGTCTGTTTGCACTCAAAAGTTGTAGGCAAATAGCTCAAGGTGTTCAGAATGCAGTGTAGCAGTTAGAATTTTCAACTGTGCTGAGAAAATGTCCTAAATTGAGTACTTACTAAAAATACTAAGTTGTCGGAATTTAGTGAAGTTTCAGTGAGAACCTTGTTTGTAGCCTCCTCACAACAATGTTAGTCCCAGATTTCAATTACCCAACTCAATTTGACCTCAAACTTGCCCGAAGAAAGCAAACCCTAATTCTACAGACTTAGCCAAAATTTCAATTTAAGCTCAAAGACGGGCACATCCCTGGAAAGACAGATAGAGCAAAGAGAGAGATAGCGGCAAAACCAAAGTCAAAAGACCAGAATGGAGCAAAAATTAGGGGGTCCCCATTTGAATGGGGTGATGTGTGAAAAGGTCACAACACTACCATAATAAAGGGTGGGTGTTCTTAAGTTATAGGAGAAATAAGATGGTAAGGTTATAGCATGGGGCATAAGCATTTGTGATGTTGTAGATAGGCATGCAAGAAAGCTTAATTGTCTATGTACATGGCTGTAGAAGGCAATACTTGCATTGGTATATAGTTGGGAATTATGCACTTGAATTGCGAGTTTTGACATCATCATTAATCTTGTAGGAATGTTAGCTCATATGTGTTTAAGCATTTAAATGACATTTCGGCTTTGTTGTAATGCACATTTTTTGGCGATTTGGTTACATAATTATGGTGATTCTTTTGTTTGTGGGGGTTGTATTGTGGTGGGGCGATAGAATGGCTAGCTCCAACAAGGTAGGAAAAAGTAAGAAGGGAAGGAGCTCTTTGTTGGATTGTTAGATAAGCCAAATATTTGCTTGTGATTCCTGGGAACACTAGGGTTTGTGTGCAAGATGTTGGGAGAGCGAGGTTTGGAATTTAGAAACAAGTTGGTCGACCATAAAGGTTGAATTGTGGCTAACTTGGGCTTTTGGGTGTTGAATGTCATCAACCTTTGTCTTTGATTGGTGAAAATGTTCTTGTCAGAAGACTGTGGGTATGGAAGAGGAAAATAATATAAATCAGTTGCAAGTCTGAAAGCCTAAGGAGAGCAAGGCAATGTAAGGAGAAGCCTCTTCATCTCCCTCAAAGTAGTTGATGAGCACATGCTTATACTGTGAGGGGGGTGGGGTAGGGGGGAGGGGTGCGGGTGGATAATTAGTATAAGACAATCTTTTACTTTTCAAAACTTAGTCAACCACAATAACTTCAATTACATAACATCAACAATTAGGAACACAAGATTTACGTGGAAACCCTTTTGGCAAAAAAAACCACGGAAAAATATTGCTTATATTCAACTTCTCTTACAAACTTCGTAGGCACCAATTACTAGAGACACCAATCCCCACTTACAAAATTTGTAGGCACCAACCCACTAGAGACACCAATCCCCACAATTGAGCACCAACTCAACAAGAGACACCAATTTCTTTTGATAGGAGGCACCAACCTCTTTTGCTCAAAAAATTGCTTCTTCAATGGATGGTGGACATTTCTATCTCTTTCATATACCTCTCACAGAAATCTCATACTTATAATCTGCTCATAAAGTCTGCTATAACATCTTCAACAATTTGCTCATAAAATCTGCTATAACATCTTCAACAAGCTGCTCTTAAATCTGCTATAAAATCTTCAACAATCTGCTCATAAAGTCTGTTGTAACGTCTTCAACAGTCTGCTCTTAAATCTGCTATAACATCTTCAACAATCTGCTTATAAATCTGCCTTGAATCTGCTCATAGGTCTTCTTTACATCTGCCCATCAAGTCGGATAATAATACCTTCATATCTGCTCACAAGTCTTCTTGTATAAAAAAATATTGCATTAAACTCTTGCCTTTCACATCTCCACTCTACCTGATTTTATACCTCACAAAACATACCCCTTTGCCCAAGGGAGGTGACCCATCCAAGAGGGGTCCCAGCCAAACTAGAAACATTAATATTTTATTTATTTTGAAATCTACAAGGTGGGGCGCCACTTGTCAAGGGTTGGCCACATCAAATATAAATAAACACATTCTTTGTTTATAATAAACAATGCCTTTATCTTGGTCAGCCAACATCCACAATATAATTAATCTTTGATCTGGCACTGAATGACACACTGATTATTCTGACATCAATGACAACATTTGCAACAGTAGTAGGTCTACAACAAGTTGGACTATGAGGCAATGAAGCAAGAAATTGACTTTCTAAGGGATATTGCTATGATGTAGGATGGTATTGGCAGAATTTCATGTATCTCATGATCAAGGTAGGCTAGAGGTGGGGAGCGAATACACCATCCTAGTGTTTTTCAATGGATCAATTCATCGCTAAAAGCGTTGTCAAAGCTTGGTAATTCCCCATATTTGGTGGGTCCAACTAACTTTTGGCAGAAGCAAAGTGTATTGAGAGTAGTTGAGGGTGTAGTAGAAGAGGCAATGGAGCCAAGTAGTAGGGAGAAGTGGGGTGTTGTTTGATTCTTAGGGTTGGTTAGCATAAAGCTGATTGTCTCTTATTGAGTTTAAGATTTTCTGGTTGGTAAATGCAATTTTAATTTTAGCCTTCTTATGGTGGCTATTGTATTGATTGGTTTGTGTACACTTATAATATTTTGTTGTGCTTATTAGTAGCTAAAGCTTTGTATTTCTATATGGAATCGTTTATTATGCATAGGTTGGGTTCGCCAAAAGAACCCCTACCAAATAATCTAAAAGAATATTGATAATATTTTAAAAGAAAACTTTAGCTAAGGACTCTTTCCCCACATTTAGAGGAAGATAGATCCCCTCACATAATTGAAAATGATTTTATTTTGTAGTGTCTTGTTTTTAATCAAACAATTAAACTACCACGAAAGTTATCATTTCATTGTACATGCATCAAGCATTTCATATGGCTAGTGCGATGCCTTTTTGACAAACTAAAGGATTGACACTGAACTTTAAGTAGTATCAAATTCATATTATAATGATTGCAACCTATCTAGTTATGTATATGGAAATTTTTATGTTGTGTACTAGTTTTTAAAAAAAATCCTTGCATATCATTTGTTGAGAAAGTTTTAGAGAGGTCATTGAGTCTCTCCATCACATGTGGATTAGACATCCAATTATGTTTACTTTTTTTTGTTTGTTTCAAGTTCAAAATTATGAATTCTTCCCTTGATTTCCATTCCATTTTAAAAGTGTAGTCATGGAAAATTTATATGTAAACATGACAAACCTATTGTATGTTAATTATGTTATGGTATAATTCTCTTTTAAATTTTATAACACTAGGAATTTGCATCAAATATGTTAGGTTTTATGTAATGATGAAAGAATCTAATATAATTTTGGATTTGTATGTGATAGTGAAAGGAGGTATTACTTAGTTGGATTTTGGAAAATAATTTGTTTAATTCTATCTAATTTGCTCCTTGATTTTTGTCTTCAAGTTGTTATCTAAAGTATGGTTTTGGAATATATACAGGTGCCTCTAGGAAAAGCAAAGCGAAGGAGGAATAGAGTATAATGGATAAAACAATGTCTTTAGAGATTCACCCTAATTTTCAAGAAAAATAGATTGCTCTGCAATAATATCCCTCATTTACATAATCATCGTTTTTTGTTGATAAACAAGTATACAAGGGTCCTAGTCCCTTACAAAATCGAGCATGTAGGGTATACATAATATCATTTTTCTTTTCCAAAAAGCAATAAAAAATTTGTACAATATTGTAAGAAAATACTTTAAAAAAATGAACTCATGAGGAATGCAATGAAGAGCATTTAAAACATTCTAGCACTCCTAATGTTTAGAGGCTACAAATTAAAAGCATGATAGCATTTTGGGCCTATTGATTGCATTGATTTTTATTGACAAGTCCAAAGCAAAAAAAATGAAATAACATATAAAGATGCAACACAATATCATCTAAAACCATATTTGTCAAAACTTATCATATCATTTTGATCTTTAAGCTTGTTATTTCATCACCTCAACCCCACAAATGGAAACATATATTTCATGGTTGTAATGTGTATGCAAGGAGGTGCATAGATAACAAATATCCTAAGCTAGTATGAAAGGAGCATAAAGAGGTCCAACAACAAAAAATAAATCAAGGACCTAATATCATCATAAGTACTAATATTGGTTTTAATAAAACCCATTTTAGAGTAATTGAGAGATTCTAAATCAAGAAAATATCATTGAGGTGTATAATAGGTGATCTAATTAGACATGTTGAAGTGGCACACAAAACAAGCTAACAACTAAAAGAGTGTTTAAAATAGATATATTTTTTTGTTCTTGGAAAAACTCAATTTTATTAGAATATAACAAAATTACATTCTAATACATGCAATTTCACATTCAAAGAAGTCCCACAGCAGAGTGAGCAATATATACATATCCAAGAGATACAAAGCCATTCACAAGGGAGACGCACAAAGAATATCTAGTTGGACCATACAACTAGAACATCAAAGAAAAGAAAAATATATCTATCATACAAACTCATCGAATTATAGAGACGATGACAATGTCTATCCAAACAAAAAAATTAAGCATACAAAGCATAATGTTTAGAGGAATGCCCCTTAAACAATCTCTTGGATATGACAAATTCTTGTAACTAGTTGTAATCCAACTTTAGAATGACTAACTCCCTTATTCCTTTCTCTATACACATGATGTTAAGATATAGTATAAAATGTTGATCAAGCAAGCTATAATTTCTCACAGATAGGCCTCAACAAATAATTATCCAACTTGCATATCTCATTCATCTAATTAACCACAATAAAAGAGTCTCCAAAGATTTGAAGTTTAATAACATCAATTTCAACTAAAAGAATAAATAGTAGCTTCAAAACTAGGACAACATACTTATTTGTGCCCCTACCTAGGCCAACTTTAAACTTAATAACATGCACTTCATTCAACAAACAACCCTAGCATGACTTGCTATTGTGTCACCTTGATAGGACCTATCAAAGTAATCTCAAGCTCCACTTTTGTTAATATGCTTGACATAAATTTGTCTTTGGTGCTTTTCCTTAATAGTTTGCTCGAAACCATCAAGAATGGATATTGTAAGGACAATATGTTGAAAGGGTGTGACATTCTTGTCTTAAAAATTAAGAGCATTGCAAGCCAACCATATGCCCCACACAATGATCAATGGGAGAGCTTTTGTCTTTTTAATAGCAAGATTATTACACCACCTACTCAAACCTTCATTTATAGAATTTCCTGATGCAGGAGCATCCAGGTCCACGTGTGATTGACATCAACCAAAAAAAAAAAATCGGTTTGGTTTTTGTGTTTTGCTTTTGGTTTTCTTTCTCTGGAACAATTCCATTTGATTTTTGATGATTGTTGATGAAGAAATGAAATGACATTTATTTGAAGTTTCAATATGCAAACACTATTCTTCAAGTTGCCCATTTTATTAGAAATAATATTTTATATTTTCAAACAAAGAAAATAAGAGTTGGCAACGAATATGAAGAGTCGGTTGAATATAGAGCTTGTCTTTCTGAACAAATAAAAAAAGAGCAAGTTGAGAAAGGTAGATGAAGAGAGGTAGTTGTGGCAGGTGAAGAGACAAAACATAAAATAAAAACACAGATTCATGGATAGAGATGTGCGCTTGGGTGAGAGGGAAGACCCAGACCCACGCCATGGTTTACAGTAGATTAACAAGTTGAATTTGTTGGTGAGACACAATGGGTGGAAGATGGTGAAAATTGAAATTCAATGCACATACACAAAAGTTGACAACCCGTGCCATAGAAGAGGCTGAGAATTAAAGGTTGTAATTGTTGACTGTTGCATTGTATGATGCAAGAACAAATGCAAATTAGGAAGTTTGGCACATGAAACTAGCGCCAGTGAGAAGTTTACGATGGAAGATTATCCATGGAGGTATTGAAGCAAGTTAGGAAGACTCCAAACCACACATAAAGAAGAACTCATATGTAGCGCAACATTGAAATTTAGTATGTTGAAGAAAAAACATGGAGAATAAAGAATGTCGAATGGGGCAGCAAGTAAAAGTAGATATAAGAAAATGCAAAAGACATAGGGTTGCAAATGAAGCCAAGTCGATGCAAGAGGACGACAGAGAAGTCGTGAAAGTTGGCAATAGCAAAAGGAGTGGATAGCAGGAGTGGGGAGGTAGCGACCAAATAAAGAGTAGGCAATAACAATCTGCAAAGTCAAAAAAAAAATACAGATTGCACAAAGTGATGAATAAGGAGGATTGTGTGAGGCGGTTGATGTGAATGTTTTCCTTGAGAATGGTAAGGGATGGGGTATATGAAGAATTATGTGCAAATGAACAAAGGAGAGGTCACATTAGCAATTGGAAGAGTTACAGACTTTAAGCCAAACTTGTAGATTATAATACTTGCAGATTGTAAGTATGCAGCATATGTGTATCTAATCGAATTGCCTAGAGATGTGGAATGTAATAGATATTTTTATGAAA
>VDFB02305252.1:0-16550 GCA_007258455.2 Sequoia sempervirens | reverse complement strand
TCTCTCTCTCTCTCTCTCTTATTTCTCTCCCTCCCACCCTACCTAGAAAACTCTCTCTCTTAAAAATCTCCCTCCCTCTAAAGAAATACATACATACTTACATACATGCAAGCATAATACATATGTGTATACGATCCTACACACATATAAGCATAAATGTACATATGTAGATACAATCTTACATACATATTGGCATACATACATACATGTATTGATACATACATACATACATATATACAACCATGCATGCATACATACATACATGGAATACAAGCATACATGTACATACAAACATACAAATATATAAACATACATTGAATAGAGTAACATTTAACATAAAGCAAGACATAATGTGAACACATTATACCGTGCTTGCATTATGTCTTGCTAGACATGTCCTGCACAAACACAAAAAACCATGTGAAAACTAAGATATAACATGAGTGCGTTATAACGCGCTCGTGTTATATCTTGCTTTGGGAATCCCCAAGCCTTAGGCATGGTATTTTCCTTGGAATACCGACCCAACGGCTTGGAGGTCCTTCCCAATGACTAGAGATGTGTTTTTGCAAATTCTACATTGTTTCACATAATTAGGTTCATGCTCATGATTAGGATAGCATGTGTTTCAATGTCAAACAAATCTAACACCTGGGTAATGTTAGGTTCTCTCTTAGCTATCCAACAATGCAATTTTTTTCACTTTATGACAATGTTAAGCCTTTCTTCTATAATTTATTTTGTTTGTGTCTCTTTTTTGGAAAAAAGCAGTGTTTGGTGTTTTTTTTGTTATAAATTAACCGTTCATCAAAATTTCAAATAAATTACATTTTTAAAAACTAGACTCCATTCTACAAATTTAAAAAAAATAAAAAAAATTCAATTAGTTTCCAAATTTTGTAGGGGTAGCTCGGAAAAAATTCTATTTTTCATGAAGTGTCCATTTAGAAAATTAGTAAAAAATCAAATATTAATTAAAAAATTATTAGAAAAATTGTGCATCAACTACACACTGTTAGCTAATTTCTCACTGAAGCAATTTTAAAAATACTAAAAAAAAGTCCACCATGCTAGGGATGTGCAAAAGTTACTATGTTATGTTTTCCTAACCAAAAAAACACCAATTTATGTACATCCCTCTTTTGAACCCATTAATCTCAAACAGTTTCAAAATAATTTAGTAGTTTAGAAAGTAGACTTGGAGCACTACGATCCTTGTTTTTGTTGCATCTCAAAATTTTGAGTGTAACTATCCTCAATTTCATGTCCAAGGTCAGTATTTCCTGATTTTAGAAAAAAAGTGGCCACTTAAGCCCCCAAACCGCCATATTTTTGTACTTACCCAATGCCAGGTTTTATCCCTCAAAATTTTCATTTAATTAGGCTTCAATTTGAATTGAAGCATCCAATTAAGGAAAATTAACCTCAATTGATTAATAAATCCCTAGAATAATGTGAAAGTGTAAAGGTACACCTTACAACATAAAAAATGAGGCATAATTAAGTCCATTTTTTAAAAAAGGGCCCTAAACTTGATGTGAGTATGAAAAAAATATTACAACACTATCAAGGCATAATTAAGCTCATTTTATTATTAATTATTACCAAATTAAGTGTGAAAAAGGGATACTTTTTCCTACACTACATTTAGCCTTCACTTTAGTGTGAGGATGAGCACAAGCACCAACTCAAACTAAAGTAATCAAGATGGGTCCAAGTGTAACAATATGGATCGTATAGGATGACAAAGATCAAGGAGGGTGATCAAGCCCCCAGGATCCAAGATACCACTTCAAACCAACATAAGCACAAAGGGACACACACAAGGTGCATGATATGTAGCAGCAATACGAGATGCACAAACATGCAGAAAGAAAGAAAGAAAAAAAAAGAAAAATGGGTGGATCAAGCCTCAACTATTGTCTAAGCTATGTGTCTAAAATGCACACTCACTCTAGGGTAGTGGAACCTCAGGCTATCCACTAGGTGAGTTTTCCCAATGAGTGGCCTAGTGAGAAAGTCATGCCTCTATATTGGCTTCTCACTATACAATGAGAAATTCATGCCTCTATATAGGATTCTCATCATAATAACCATATCAAAGCTATTCCTCTGATAACTTCAATAGGGCACCACAAAATGAAACTTTGAGCTTCAAAAGGCCTAACAAGTTGTGTTATGCTAAGAACTTATGAACAATATGCAAGTAAAGGTTTTTGTTCAATGGGACTTTGTTGGTATGTGGCAACTGATCATGCTATACTGTATAGCCCATGGTATACTGTACACCCCAGCATGTTAAAAATCAACGAAAAAGGAAAAATCTGATTTTGTATAACCCAAAATCTAGAAGCTTCTAAGCTTGTTAAAAAGGGGTTCAGATGGCTATTACAGTATGATGAAAAACATGATTATTCACAAGATTGTAATAGGTTTTGTACTGGATAATAAAAGTATTAGATGGTTGCGGTTTGGTGGATGTAGCCCGGATTGGGTGAACCACGTTAAATTCTCTGTGTTATAATTTATTCTATGTGTGTTTTAGTTTCTTTGTTTATTACTTAAATGTGCATTTAATTGTTAGATATATGCCTTTCTAACCCTAACAAGTGGTATTAGAGCAGGTTGTGTTTCGATTATCGTCTATAGGAAGGTCCTGTTGAGCGGGAGTAATGTATGTATGAGGGTAGCGTTGAGAATTTTAATGAGAAAAAACTATCAGTTATGGACGATGCAGATGGAGGATCACTTATCGGCGGATTCATGGTACCAATGGAAACCGAAACCCTAAGCAATGTCTGGGATGAGGATCTAGGAGATTTTGATAGAAAGGTTTGGCAGTATTCGCTATGCCTGGCGGGCTAACGTATGCCTAATATTACAAAGACAACTCCAAGAGCTGATGGAAACCTTGGCTGGCAGGCAACTCTTCCGGTTCAACATGCATTTTTATGAAGCCATTTACTCATGAACATGGTAGAAGTGTGGCCTGGTTACCAATCAGCTGAATGAGTTTAATATGTACTACCAAATTGTCAGTAACGAGGAAACCAAACTTTGATGAAGAAGTTAGGGCTCTTTTGATTCTATGTTCTTTGCCTAAAAGCTAGAATAGCTTGGTAATGGCTGTTAGCAATTTTGTTTCTGGTTCGAATACATTGAAATTTGATGATGTTGTTGGTGTTATTTTGAGTGAGGAAATTTGTAGGAAAATCTTAGGTGAAACATCCACATCAGGCATTGTTTTGAATGCAAAAAGTAGGGGAAGAACAAAGGAGAGAGGAAACAATTCCAAAAATTGTGGGAAGTCACGAGGAAAATCAAAGGACAAAAGGTCTCAATCTAGAGACAAGAGGGATTGCTAGTACTGTGGTAAGCCGGGTCATTTGAAGAAATATTGTTGGTCTCAGAAAAATAAAGGAGACAAAAAGGAAGGAAGTAAAGAGGAAAATGTGGTAAGTAATAAATTTGATGAGGATTCTTTGATTCTTTCCCTTGATAATGTTGATGATTCTTGGGTGTTAGATTTAGGGGCTTCATTTCATGCTACCCCTATAGAAGTTATTTTGATTGTCCAAGGATTTTGGGCTATTTCATTTAGGAGGATAATGAACTCGCCGATTGCTGGAAAGGGAAGAACTCAAGATTTCAAGTTGCAGTAATGGGAATCATTGGCTACTACGTGAGGTAAGGGGTATGTTCTGTGCTAAGCGTAAATTTAATTTTAGTAGGGAAACTAGATGATGAAGGTTGTATTGTTACATTTAGTGATAAAAACTAGAAGGTTACAAAAGATGCCTTAGTGGTAGCAAAAGGTGTGAAAGTAGGCACCTTATATCTTTGTACAGGTCATATTGTTCCTTCTACTTTAATTGTTATGGAAAAAAGTCAATGTTCAGGAACAGTTGTTGTAGTTCAGTGGGTAGAAGATCATATAGTTGTTGTGGACTCGAATCAGCACTGTGGCATAATAGACTTGGGCATATGAGTGCAAAAGGTATGAAAGTACTTCATTCAAATAATGTTTTACCAGGTCTAAAATGTGTTAATATGGATTTTTGTGAAAGTTGTGTGTATGGAAAAAAAAAGAGAGTAAGCTTTCTCAAGGATGGGAAGCAAAAGAAAGATGAGAAATTGGAGCTTGTGCATAAGGATGTATGGGGACCAGCTCAGGTATCTTCTCTCGGTGGCTCTTTGTATTATGTTACATTCATTGATGATGCAACTAGGAAGGTATGGATTTATTTCCTAAGGCAAAAACCTGATGTATTTGAAACTTTTTAAAAATGGAGAAGCTTGGTTGAGAATGAGATGGGTAAAAAGATAAAATGTCTCAGATCTGATAATGATGGTGAATATTGTAGCAAAGAGTTTGAAGATTATTGTTCCTCTAATGGTATTCGTAGGTAGAAAATGGTTCCACTAACTCCATAGGAAAATGGAGTGGTTGAGCACATGAATAGAACAATAATGGAGTGTGCACGGACTATGAGATTGAATGCTAGGCTACCTTTAAAAAATGTGGGCAAAGACTATAAACACTGTTGTTTATTTAATTAATAGGGGTCCCTCTAATCCTTTGCATTGTGGTATTCTAGAGGAAGCATGGAAAGGTAAGAAGGTGAGTTATTCTTTTCTCAAAACCTTCGGTTGTGAAGCATTTGCACATGTAGATTTTGAAAATAGAACCAAGCTTGATGCAAAAAAATCAAAGAAATGTATATTTCTATTTGATGGCACGATGAATTTTGTTATGGGAAGGCTTTGGATTTTGGAAAATCAGAAAATTGTGAGAAGCTGTGGATGTCATATTCAATGAGAAAGCATTGTACAAAGATTTGCTGTCAGAAAGATGAAAAAAAAAAAATGCAAACATTATGTTGTTAGATGATATTCCAAAACAATGATGTCAGCTGGTTCCTCATGCCTTACAACAATAGCAACAACAAAAATACCACAAACTCGCTTTAGATGATCTTCAAGGCATAAGTAGACCTCCAAAAATATTCTCTCCCTCTTTGTATACTATTTTGTTAACTGATGCTGGTGAACTAGAATATTATGATGAAGCTATGCAGGTGGATACCAAGGTTCAGTGGGAGCATGGAATGGAAAAAGAAATGGACTCCTTGCTAAAAAATCAGAATTGGGAATTATGCAAGTTGTCTGAAGGTAAAAGGCTTTACCAAACAAATGGGTTTATACGCTGAAAGAGGAGGATGGAGGTAACAAGATATTTAAAGCCAGATTTGTTGTAAAGGGATTTGCACAAAAAAAGGGTATTGATTTTGATGAAATTTTTTCTCCAATTGTTAAAATGACTTCTATTCGTATTGTTTTAAGTATTGTGGTTGCTGCAGATTTGCATTTAGAATAGCTTGATATTAAAATAGGATTTCTCTATGGTGATTTGGAAGAGGAAATATATATGGACTAGCCACAAGGATTTGAGGTCAAAGGTAAGGAGAAACTAGTGTGCAAATTGAAGAAAAGTTTATATGGCTTGAAGCAAGCACCTCGGCAATGGTACTTGAAATGGATAGTTTTATGGTCGAAAGCAAGGCTACATTTGATGTAATTTTGACTCATTGTGTTTATTTTAAGAGGTTGGATAATGGCAGCTACATTATTTTATGTTTATATGTTGATGACATGATTGTAGCAGGGTCTAACATGGATCACATAAGTGAGCTAAAACAACAGTTAGAAAAATATTTTGCTATGAAGGATTTGGGGGCAGAAAAGAAAATCCTTGGTATGAAAATTTGTAGAGATAGGCAAAAAATAAAATTGTTTTTATCTCAGGCTAATTATGTTGAAAAGGTGTTGCAGAGATTTCATATGGAGAATGCAAAAACTATCAGCACACCTTTTCCTAGTCATGTCAAATTGACTAAGGATATGTGTCCAAAGACACAAGAGGAGGAAGAAAAAATGTCCAAGGTACCATATGCTTCAGCTATAGGAAGTTTAATGTACACCATGGTATGCACGAGACCGGATATTGCACATGTCGTAGGAGTTGTTAGCAGGTATTTGAGTCATCCTAGAGTTGAGCATTGGAATGCAGTAAAATGGATTCTCAGGTACTTGAGAGGTACATCCAATAAATGTTTATATTTTGGGGGCTCTAATATTGATTTAAAAGGCTATGTTGACTCAGATTTGGTAGGGGATATAGATACTAGGCGAAGTACCACAGGTTATGTATTTACAATTGGTGGGATAGCAGTGGGTTGGATTTCTCGATTGCAAAAGGTGGTTGCTTTATCCACCACAGAGGAAGAGTATGTTGCTGCAACAGAGGCAGAAAAGGAGATGATATGGTTGCAACTTTTCATGGACAAGTTGGGAAAACAATAGGCTAGAAATTACTTATTTACAGACAGCTAGAGTGTTATAAATCTTGCAAAGAATTCTTCCTTGATTTCTAAAAAAAAACACATACAGTTGAGATATCATTTCATTCGATCGGTGTTGGAGGATGTACAGGTCAAGCTGGACAAGATACATATAGATGTCAATCTAGCGGACATGTTTACAAAGGTGGTTGCAAGGGAGAAGATGAGCTCCTCTTCAGCTTCAGTTGCCCTTCAAGTATAACAGAGTAGCAGGGTCTGAGGTACTTATTTCCAATGGGAGTTGTAATTGCAACAGTGTTGTCCAGAATCAGTCTCCAAGTGGGAGATTGTTGGTATGTGGTGATTGATCATGCTATACTGTATAGCCCATGGTATATTGTACACCCCAGCATGTATCCTTGTCGGGGTCTAGGGCCAAGCCAGGCCCTGGATGGGGGTTCGGGGGTGGCAGCCCCCGAGAAAAATTTTCCTCCTACTTTTTCGCGTTGTCACCGAAAAAGGAAAAAATCAACAAAAAAGGAAAAATCCAATTTTGTAGAACCCAAAATTTGGAAGCTTCTAAGCTTGTTAAAAAGGAGTTCAGATGGGTGTTACAGTATGATGAAAAACACGATTATTCATAAGATTGCAATAGGTTTTGTACTGGATAATAAAAGTATTGGATGGCTGCGGTTTGGTGGATGTAGCCCGGATTGGATGAACCACGTTAAATTATCTGTGTTATAATTTATTCTATGTGTGTTTTAGTTTCTCTATTTATTACTTAAATCTACATTTAATTGTTAGATATTTTCCTTTCTAACCCTAACAAACTTTACTTAGTTCATGTAAGGTCTTTGCTTAGGGAACATCATTCCTAATGTCTCCAAGAGAGGACAAGTAAAATAAATATCATGCTCTCAGGGGAAATCAAACCCAATGAAGCCACCAAGAAAAGGATATGTCATAAGAAAAAATAAAATCACACCATGAAACATGAGAAATGTCGAAAGATATTATCAATGTATGCCCCCACTTTAAAATGGTTTCTAACACTGTTGTTGTAAGAAATTTATTTAAAGAAGCAATGTTTATTCCTTAGACATGAGAGCTTCATCAGAAAACCCTATGCCCAGTCATATGTTTCTGAAATAAAGCTACGTAATGAATAAGGGATTGCCCCCAAAATGAAATTCTAGACATAGAAAGAAAAGAGTGTCACATGCAAGCCAACATAAGGTGTGTTGTCCGCATCCCAAGCTTGCTCTTATATATAAATGAAAGGTGGTCAACTAGCCAAGAGAGACAATGAAAAGTGTCATATGAGGAAAAGGATAGCTAACCCCTTTCCCCCACTTAGTGCAAGACAAGGGTGAGTCAAGATGATTGATGAGAAACATGAAAATCATTATCAATTCGAGGAACTAGGTGCTTCAACACAAGGAAGAGCACCACAATCCTTAAGATATTTAATTTTATTATCTGAAGCCTTGAATTCATTAGTAGAATGACCATGAGCTCTTGTAAAATTTCTTTTGTGTTCTTGGAGGGAGAGATATCAAACAATCTTGGAGGAGTCTCAAAAAGATACCCTCTTGATCAATAGTAGAATATGCTCCTTTTGCAATAAAGATATCTCTTTCTTAGTACAAGGTGTCATACTTACACAAGACTCTTTAGATTGTGAGATTTTGTGCTCTCTTTTAAAGGAGGGCATAAAATCTAACAAACTCCAATCATTATTGTTTTGCATGATGAAATTGATATTAAGTGAGGATTTTTTTATTTCTTTAATTTCTTTCAAAGGACAAAGACCACTAATTTCTATCAATTCAGGATGCACCAAGGTTAAAGTTGGCTTAGAAGAATCCTTTGTAATAGTGTTGCTATGGAATGAAGGTTTGTTTCTTTCTTTCAAGGGACAATAACCAAGACCACTAGTTGTTTCTTGCGTGATAGGCTCTATAGGGACACAAATACCTTTTTCTCTAGTACCACATCCTTTTCCACTATAACCATGTTGTTTCATAAGTTCATAACCTCTTTCATAAAGCTTTTTTATTTCTTCTAGGTTTGATGGTTGTTCATAATTAGCTTCATCAAAGTTTGTTGTATAATTTTCTTCTCCTTCTAAAGTGGTTGAGGTGGATGCATTTGAATTTTGTGTTGACATTACCACTTTTTCTTTTCCCTTTTCAGATTCTTGTTGTGATCTTGTATTCTCCTATGAATGTAGGTGTGAAATCTAAGGAACTCCAATCATCTTCCAAAAACTTTGTAACTTTTTAAATATGCTTCTTTTTCCATTTCTCTTGCATGGGTTCCACTTGTGTAGTTGGTGTCAGTGTTTTCAAAGGATTTTCCTTGCCTTTCTCAATGTTCAAAAAAAAATTTGGTTCAAGGTCGGCTTTGATTGTGTTGAATACCCAAGATACTGAGAGGGGGGATGAATCAATATCTTCTTAAACTTATTAAACAAACACCATCCAATTACTCCAATGTGCATAATAGTAAGAATAAGTAAGATCATTAACATAACACAAAAAAACACAACACATGAACACCAAGATTTTTACGTGGAAAACCCAAAATGGGAAAACCATGGTGAGGATTAGCTCACAATATAGTATAACTGGTTATAAGATATTACAAAGGGTGGCTCACTACCAGGATTCACTATCCAAAATAAGAGGCTCACTGCCTACAAAGATAAAATACAAAAATGGCTTACAACCAGAAAATGAACTGATAAAGTTACACCTAACAAGTGTTGATTAAGTTCCTTTGATGCTTAGTAAATTGACTTTACACACTTCACCACTTTCACATACTTGTCTCTCTTCACACTTCTCTTCACATAATCAATCTCAAAACTGTCCAATATATATATGATTCATCTACAAGCATCAATTAGGTCAACCTAATTAGATGCAACCCTTATTCACAAAAAAGATAACTATCGGCTTAAGGCTTGTACAAAAACTTTCCAAAAATAATTCAAGCATGTATCACACTACAAAATGTTGACATGGATGATATGCACAAAATGAACTTCTATTGTAAAATTTCTTTCGTGTTCTTGGAGGGAGAGATATCAAACGATCTTGGAGGAGTCCCAAAAAGATACCTTCTCGATCAATAGTAGAAGATGTTCCTTTCTTTTGCAATAAAGATATCTCTTTCTTAGTACAAGGTGTCATACTTACATAAGACTCTTTAGATTGTGAGATTTTGTGCTCTCCTTTAAAGGAGGGCATATAATCTAACAAACTCCAATCATTATTGTTTTGCATGATGAAATTGATATTAAGTGAGGATTTCTTTAATTCTTTCATTTCTTTCAAAGGACAAAGACCACTAATTTCTATCAATTCAGGATGCACCAAGGTTAAAGTTGGCTTAGAAGAATCCTTTGTAATAGTGTTGCTATGGAATGAAGGTTTGTTTCTTTCTTTCAAGGGACAATAACCAAGACCACTAGTTGTTTCTTGGGTGATAGGCTCTATAGGGACACAAATACCTTTTTCTCTAGTACCACATTCTTTTCCACTATAACCATGTTGTTTTATAAGTTCATAACCTCTTCCATAAAGCTTTTTTATTTCTTTCAGGTTCAATGGTTGTTCATAATTAGCTTCATCAAATTTTGTTGTATAATTTGCTTCTCCTTCTAAAGTGGTTGAGTTGCATGCATTTGAATTTTGTGTTGACATTACCACTTTTTCTTTTCCCTTTTCAAATTCTTGTTGTGATCTTGTATTCTCCCATAAATGTAGGTGTGAAATCTAAGGAACTCCAATAATCTTCCAATAACTTTGTAACTCTTTCAATATGATTCTCTTTCACTTTCTCTTGCATGGGTTCCACTAGTGTAGTTGGTGTTAGTGTTTTCAAAGGATTTTCCTTGCCTTTCTCAATGTTCAAAAAAAATTTTGGTTCAAGGTCGGCTTTGATTGTGTTGAATACCTAAGATACTGAGAGGGGGGATGAATCAATATCTTCTTAAACTTATTAAACAAACACCATCCAATTACTCCAATGGATATAACAGTAAGAATAAGCAAGATCATTAACATAACAAAAAAACACAGAACACATGAACACCAAGATTTTTATGTGGAAAACCCAAAATGGGAAAAACCATGGTGAGGATTAGCTCACAATATAGTACAACCAGTTATAAGATATTACAAAGGGTGGCTCACTACCAAGACTCGCTATCCAAAATAAGAGGCTCACTGCCTACAAAGATAAAATACAAAAATGGCTTACAGCCAGAAAATGAACTGATAAAGTTACACCTAACAAGTGTTGATTCAGTTCCTTTGATGCTCAATAAATTGAATTTACACACTTCATCACTTTTGCATACTTGTCTCTCTTCGCACTTCTCTTCACACAATAAATATCAAAACTGTCCAATATATATATGTATCTGATTCATCTGCAAGTATCAATTAGGTCAGCCTAATTAGATACAACCCTTATTAACCAAAAAGATAACTATTGGCTTCAAGCTTGTACAAAAACTTTCTAAAAATAATTCAAGCATGTAGCACACTAAAAAATGTCGACATGGACCTAATATAGGTCACAAATACATCTGCAACACAAAATTAATCCATCACAACATCAACTATTCATTAGGTTAGCCAAGGATAGACCTAATAACAAAATGTAACAACAAAGTGATGCCAACTCTCCATACAAGCATATGTGCACATGAGATTCTAAACATACAAGCTTCTAACATCCAAAAACCATTTCCCAAAATTGCAAGGAATGGTAATCATTAGCAGAGGATTACAAACCAAAATATCTGAGGATAATAACTACATACTAGTTTTGAATACCAAATCAAACTTGAACTTAACCTTGCAGTTGTAACTCATATAACATGGTGACATCAATGAAAACACAAAAGTTGCACAGTAAAATATTCTTCTTCATTCTTCTAACAATCTCCCCCTTTGTCATTGATGGCGACATGTGCCAAAAGAATTTACAAACCTTCTATATAACCTCCTATGTGCAATACACTCTCCCTTTTTCTCTTAACAACATTCTCTCCCCCTTTGACATCAAGGACACAGGGCGGTCCAAAAATATGAAAACTGAAAAAGCATTACCCAGAGGATGGCAAGCCTTGAAGCTCCTTGAGAATACCTTGCCATGTTCTCTTCCCATTCTCCCAACTCTTCTTGGTATATATCAACATTATGTTCAGAGATTCTAATTCCATCAGACTTTCTTCTGGATCATCTAGAGTACCTGGAGTCAGATTGATCTTCTCTATTTTTTCTGCATTTTCCAAAGATTGGCCACTGAAGAGTACTCCATTCTCACAAGGTCACCTAAATAACTAAACCTTTAGATGATATCTTCCTTCTGCTTTTGTAGAATAAAGAATTTATCTCCATGAGAAAAGATAGCATTCTAGGTTTACCTATCTCCATCTTTAGATGCACTATATGTACTCAAAAAAACTATCAACTAGGACTCAATGGAGTCCATGAGATCTTTGATGTTCTATGTGGCATCTTGTCACTTTAAGTAGTAAGAAAATACAATATTTGCTTCATACTCACAAGCCTACACAATTTCCAGGATCTTTTACACATTGGTGTGTGCTAGAGCACACTTATAATGAAGTTCCAAAATCCTTTTCTTTGCCAATTTCTCCTCAACTTCTTGCCTTATCTTCTTACCAATTTTGGAGGCATACTCCTTAAAGGATTCCAATAGAATTTTTAGATTATCTTTCAAAGTGAGAGATGTATCAAGTGATATATCAGGGGTGGCCTCCTATAGAGCTTTGATAGCATCATCAATAAGCTTTGTCCCATTTTGATGTGTTTCAGAAATTTCTCTTCTTCTAGATGCATGCAATGCATCCCCTAACACCAACTTGTGAATGGGAGAAATATTATCCAAATCTACACTGCCTTGAATCATGGGGAGTTGTAGAAGTTCTAGAGGAATCACTAGCTAGAATCTGATTTGCTTGGATAGCAGGCCTTTCAAAACATTTATTGAGGATTTTGAGGATCTTCAGGACTGAGACCCCGAGTGATCTGATTTCCCGAGATCTGATGCCGACGCGATGCCGACGCCGAACGGATCTTCGATGCCGACTTTGACGACGCCGGATGACGCGACGACGATCGAAGATAATATTTTAAGCATCCCTTTGATCTTATACACCGAGATCCAGTTGAATATTTAATTATCGACTTTGCTGATATTTGACCACTGACGAGGGATTTCTTCCTTTATCTTTGCAAAAACTTCTTCTCCTGATTAGGTGCATAACCAGATGGGAGTGCACCAAACATACCATATTTCTCAGCCATACCCCTGATGGATTCTACAGTTTCTTACCTTATTTTCTTTATTTTCTTTTTTATCCTTTGTCATCAAAGTGTTTACCCTTTTCTTCATCTAAAACATCTTTGAGCATACCTTCTTCAGGGTTTCCAAATCATTTGGGGTCAAAGAGGACCCAATTTTCTCAAATGTCTCATTTCTTATCTTCTCTTCCAATTCAACAACGTCTGATCTTCTTTTCATCAAAGCTTCCCACAATTTCTCAGGCACATTTTTCTTAACATAATCCCAACTGACTTCCAAAGTGATAACATATTGAATAATGGAAAAAATTAATGTTTTCCTATCCTCTCTACCTACTTGAGTGTAAATTTCTACTGTAGGTTGCAACATATCTTCAAAATGAATCAAGCTATTAACCAATGCCTCTAATCTAAGAGGGGAACTAGGCCTTACTGGAGAGCCATTTTGTTCTTCCTAGTCTGGAGATTCCTCTTCTAATACCTTTTCCTTCTTCAATGCCGGATTGGTGTGCATATGAACACTAAAATCCTATTCTTCATCTTCTTTAGAGGGTGACACATAATGAAATCTTTAGAACTAACACTTGCTTCTTGTGAAGCATCTTCACCAGAGGACATGTTCCCTTTCTTCTTTCTTACCAATTTTTCTGCAGGGTCTTCCTCCTCTTGCTCTTCAGTGATACTGAGGTTCTTTTCCCTTGTAGCCTTTTCCTTCTTTCCTCCCTTAACTGGTGCCATTGGAGGAGTCTCTTTCCTTTCTCCAGATCTTGTATTGGGTTCGGAAGGGGCTAGGACTTTACCTTTACTGGAAGCACTAGGCTCTACCTTCACTGCAGGAATTGTGGTGGGTTTTGAAGGAGTAGTCCTGCTAGATCTCCTTAGTCCTAATGATTCTCTAGCCATATGCTCTCCCATGGCTCTTCCTTGTCCAATCTATTCATTAGTGAAGCCAACCTCTCTAATATTTTTATATACATTCTTTCTTATCACAGGCATCTTATGCTTCAAGTGAATTTCCATAGATTTTTCTTCATAAGTGCCAACTCTAGGTTCGCTGGCATCTTTTGGACTTTTCAAAAAAACTTTCACATAGCCTTTAGCCTCATTCTCTATAACTTCATAACCCAATGGTTGAGTCCAGACAGTTCGGGGTTCAACAACTTCAATCATGCACTCATCAGAGGATACATGAAATATGATGTCATTCTTGTATTTTTCAACCAGTGTCCTTGGAATCCTTTCTCTTTCATTCATGTTGCTCTTGAATATAGCAAAGAATGTTGTCAAGGAATTATCTTGACTCTTCAAATCACCCAAGTTGTTCATGTAATCAAAAATTTGATGTGCAACCGGTCTTGATGTATCCCAAATCACAACATCATCTCTTCTAGGTAGTCTTCTAAGAAAGTAGAATAGTAGAAAAAAAATTAGGGAACCAAACTTGAATGCATATTTCTTCTCCCTTGTAATCTTCAAATTTTCAAACAACTGCTACCAGAGAAGTTCACAAAAATCATAACTTGCATCGCTTGTTTCCATGTTATATCCTATGTATATAGTTATATTAGACACAAAATTTTCTCTATTTTTGAATTAGATCTTATGAATGATCATTATAGCTACATAATTCACAGTAGGATTGGTAATAGGATTTGTTGCAAGATCCCTTCTATCAAATGTTGCACCGGTGAGTTAAAAACTAGTACCGATCTGGTATCATAGATTATGGTAACTGCCTTAATCACTTCCTTGGTTATAAGGTGAGGTCTTTCAATCCAAAAAAACTTATCATGCATTCTGCTAAGAGTTGGTTTAACATACTTGTCATCATAGTGGAGCTAAAGTTAGGAAAGTAATTCCACCAATCCAACTTCTTTGCAACAATATTTGCATACTCACACTACAACAAATCCCTGTGATTTGCTCCATTTTTTTCTCCGTTTTTGCTTCCACCCACTGTTTTAATGTATTTTTTGCTAATTTTTTGAAAATGTCGGCGCTATTTATCAGGATGGTGCTATTTTCAACATTTATTTGTGCCTACTAGGACAAGTCGGTGCTAATTTTGGCACTACTTTTTGCTGACATTAGTGTGACATTTTTTTTTATGCCGATATTAGCTCTAAGTGTGACATCATCATTAGCACCACATTTGGCTCTGAGTTTAGCTTCAAGTTTAGCACCACTTTGAGCTCCAATTTTAGCTTCGAGTTTAGCTTCGAGTTTAGAGTTGATTTAGATACCCCTATATCAAGGAGAGAATCACTTATGTCACATCGACAAGGTATATCTACAAGTGCTCAATGAAACACAACTCTTGGGTATAACAAAGTAATGTCAATGAGACATTGAGATATTGGTAAGACAAATAAGATTGTCTCATCGACACTCCTCATGTAATGATCAAAAGCATACATTGTTTTATCATCGGGAAGGTGAGCAACATATGCGGTAGAGCGGTATACACCGCAACCCCACAGCAAGAAGCCTTGATTAAGGTGGTAGTGTGGTAAACAACAAAAGGGAAGGGAAAAACACCGCCATACCATAGTGATAATCACAAGTATCCCCGAAATGGCATAGTTACACTGATATATAAAGAAATACCGCCGAAGGAAAATATCGATGAGACACTAGCATATCGGCAAGAGATATTAACTTGTCTCATCAACACTGACAACCAATATCAAAGGAACATAAGATCTAATGTTGAGACATTGAGATATCATAAAAACAAATAAGATTGTCTCATTGACACTCTTCAAGTAATGATCAAAAGCATACACTGCTATATCATCAAGAAGGTGAGCAACATATGCGTAGAGCAGTATACATTGTAAGCATGCAACAAGAAGGCTTGAGCAAGGTTGTAGTGTGGTAAACAATAGAAGGGAAGTGCAGAACACCACCATACTAAAACGGGTATAATAAGAGACATTGGTAGTACGGTAATCATGGCATCATTACAATTAACAACACTAAATGTAGAAAATCACATCAGTAACAATCCATTTGAATAAATCATTTGAATATAGCCTGCCAAAATACTCTAAAACTCTAATAAAAAAAACTCTAAAAAATTTCATCGAAATCTTATTTTCAAACATAGCCTGCCAGAATGGAGTTTTCATTTTAATAAACATACAATAAAACCTGTTGAAACCTTATTTTCAGGCGTAGCCTGCCAAAATGGAGAAGTGTTTCAGTAAAGAATGACATAGAATGGTAAGGAGATGTGTGTGATAGGAGGCATAAGATTCATTGTTGTTTATCTCATTCCTTCTCTAATCAACAAGGGTTACAATGTCTGTGCTACTATTTGTAATCTAGGTATTTAATTGGTATATGTTAGCATAATCTCAAATTCCTTCAGATGCTTTTGAAGTATCAATGTATCCTATATAGGGTTTAGGATGAATTCTTTTAATTTTAAAAAATAAATCAAATGCTTTTGAAGTATCAATGTGTCCTATATAGGGTTTAGAATAATTTCTTTTAATTTTAAAAAATAAATAAATGATGTATTTTCCTATGTTTAGATATGTAGAGATCTCCTAAATTTTCCCTAGCACATTGTCCTCTTTCGCATTGTGTTCATTACTCCAGCTGCCAGGGTTTTACATTTGACATATTTAATATCTTCATGATAGTGGCTTTTAAATAGATCTTAGTCTTTGCTTTAATATTTAACATGGTAACACTTGAGTTCCATAATCCACATTCAATCTCTTCTAAGAACATTTTCTTAAGCTAGACTGTATAGAATGCATATAAAGAAACTCCTTCATACCTACCATTGTCCCAAACCACCACTCACTGCCTTCCTTAAAATGTTGCCTCCATAAGCACAATAGCATGT
>VDFB02305250.1:0-14702 GCA_007258455.2 Sequoia sempervirens | reverse complement strand
ATGTCTTTATTGAAATTTATGAGATGTGTATGTAATTCTTAGCACAACACTCTTAGAGATTAGGATTTATTTTCCCTCTATATCTATTTTCTTATTGTTCCTATTAGTGGCTAATTAAATCTTCATAAACCTACAAAGAGCTTGGGTCCTTCAATCTCAAAGCTTGTCTAATTTCTTGATGAGAATCATTCACATTGATTCCCAATATTGTGCTCCAATTGCATGATACATTTATAAAATGCACTTGGTAATTTAGTAGGTGGTTGAAATATTAGAGTAACAACAAATGGTTCTTTTCATTTTTGGCACATGATTGGCCATTTTACTATGTTAAATTTTTATTTTCACTTTTATTTTCATGGTTTTCATGTTGTCAAATTTTCATACATTTCTTAGTCTTTTTAAAAAAATAAGTGAAGGTTCTATTAGTGTCCCCAATCTTGCTAAATATCATATATAGAGAAAGTACAATATATAAACTACCAATTATAGAGTATAACAACAAAATGAATTTAAAAACTTCTACATAGAAACAATGTTTAGAATAATTCAAAATAGAGATACCATTCTCCTACAAATACTATGTATAGAAACCCTATATATGTAGCCACACTTTCACCCTCAAAATCAATAGAATAAATTCTGATACATTGTTTCTATAATGAATTTAGAGAATAAATTATAAGATTTAAATTCAATAATGAATTTAGAAAATATTAATGAATCAAAATTGTTTCTATTATCCAAAATACTATATAGAAGTAAAATCTTAAAGCTCAATCTTAAAGCCTAACAATAACCCTAAGTGAACACTTGTCTAATTCAACCTTAACCCTAACCCTAATTGAACTCTAACCCTAATTAAACTCTATCCCTGATTGAAATCTAACCCTAATTAAACTCTATGCGTGAGTGAACCCCAACCTAACCCTATTTGTTCCTAACCCTAGTATCTCACAAATACAGGATCAAGACCTTGCCAACTCAGGTAAACCTTATTGGATAGTGATAAAAGCTACCTTATCTTTCAATAAGGTATAAATTTTTGTTATACAACATGCCCCTTGAAAATTGGAGATAGGCATTGCAAAAAGAAAGTAAACACTAATGAAAATGGTCAATGGTATTGTGGAAGATGTGATAAAACTTTCCCTAAATGTGATTATAAATATATACTTCAATGCAAAGTGGAAGACCATACTTCATTCACTTGGATTACAACTTTTGAAGAAGTGGCAAAATAAATTATGGGTGTAACAACAAAATAATTGAACATTTTGAAGCATGAAAAACAAGATGATGTTAAGTTTTCACACATTATACACAAGGTCCTTTTCAACAGATATATCTAAGTTAGTTAATGCTATTTTGTCATGATATACTTCTTTGATGCTGTCAATACTAAATCTAATGATTGATGAACATTTTTGCTTTTAAATTTATTGTTCTTGGTTGATTGTTGTTATAGACAAGTTGGTATGATTTCAAATTTCAATGTGTACCCTTATATAGGGAATTGAGATAAACAATGACACAAACAATAATGAAATCAAATTGATTGCTTTCCAAATTCATATTATTGAAAATGTAAACATTTTTCAAGAGTCAATAGACATCTTGATAAAGAATAACTTTCGGCATGTTTACATATATTATTAATTAATATAGGTATGCTAGTTAATTAAATTATTAACTTATATTTTATTTACAGTATTATATATTGAATTGTTAAAAGATGTAAAAATCTTAATACTAAATATATAGGAAAATGGTTTAAAAATTACATATTTTTCAAAAAATAAAATATTAATATCTTTCTCTACTTATCTCTCTCTCTCTCTCTCTCTCTCTCCCCTCTCTATATATCTCCTTATATATACTATCTTTCCATATCTCTCTCTCTCTCTCTCTCTCTATATATATATATATATATATATCCCCCCTCTATCTCCCTATCTCTCTATATATTTATTTCTCCATCTATCTCTCTCTATATCTCTATCTATTTTTATCCTTTTGCCTCTCTCATTCTATATTCATCTCTACCTCTATCTATAGGGAGAGATACAAAGGTGAAACATTGGACCTTCCCAAAGATCCACCAATCTCAACACTACTCCCAACTATTTTGAGCATTTAAGTACATATTGTATGCTAGATTAGGAGGCATGTGTCCAAAGCTCATATTTATTGATGCAAAATAGGTCCAAAGTCCTGAATTTGAGGAGGTAGAGTTAGTTATAGTTTGAAAATTTCAAGTTATACATAGAGCAAAGATATTCGGTTTTTGGGAAGATCATGTGTCATCCAAATTTGGCACTTCGTCAACATTGTATCTTCTCAACATTAACAAAGCAAGGTATGTACTTGAATCCCTTGCATTTGGTATATATATATATAAATATTTTAATATTTTGCCTCAAATCATAATATATATATATTAGTGTGTATTTATTTATTGCAATAAACAATTAACCTAAGTAACACATTAATAATTCTAAGGATTTGTGCTTGGAAAAAATGCATAAGAAATTTATTTGTTGGATGTTGTGTTGTATAGTTTAGAAAAGCTCAAAATATGAGTAGGATTTGAAGGACATATATTATGGTAGCTTACAATGCAAAAGAAGGAAGGAAATCTATTATCAATTTTAATCTACAATTTAATACCATATGAAAAATCACATGTAGTATTATCTACAACTAATTCTTGACATATTAATTTTATAAAATACACTTGTACCATACAATAAACTTCTCCCAAGAAAGAAACCCTAAGTGAACATTAATTGAACCCTAATTGTAGATTCATAACTCTAATCATAACCCTAATTGAACCCTAATTGTAGATTCATAACTCTAATCATAACCCTAAGGGAACACTTATTGAACAGTAGTCCTAATTGTACCATAACCCTAACTTTGAACTATATTTGAACTCTAATCCTAACCCTAACACTAATTCTTATCCTAATTGAACCTTAACCCCAACCCTAACACTAATTCTTATCCTAATTGAACCTTAACCCCAACCCTAATCTAGTTAACTTTTTTTTATAAAATTGTAGCAAGCCCATCTATACTTGGAGATTTATCCTTTTTATATATTCTAATATCCTTTACAATCTCATCCTTAGAGATATCTCTAGTAGGCCAATCATTGTCTTCCTCTTTGATTTTCCTAGGGATGACTTGTGCACAATGATCTTGGGATCTTTTATAGTCCACATTGCTATCTTCAACAAAGAAAATATTTTAATAGAAAGATTGAAATTCATTTATAACCAAAGAAAGACCATTTATATGTTGATTATTCACCTAGATTGATCCAATTTCTTCCCTAGCATTTTTCTCCTTTATATAATTAAAGAAGAAATCAAAGCCTTTATCTCCATTTTTTAGCCAATTTATTTTAGCCCTAACTTTTAAACCATGAATCTTCTTAATTTACAATATTCTCAAATTATGCTTGAATCTCACCAAATCCTCATTCAAGGACTCATGCAATTGAGATTAGATGGAGATAAAATCTTATTGAAGCAATTCTTTGATCTCCTTCCATCAAAGGCTCTTTTTTCTGCACAACTGGTGTAAGTGCTCCTTGGTTTGCTTGCACAATCAATTAAGAAGACTTTTCACTGTCTTCCTCCAGGAACTTGTTCCCTTTCTAGGTTCTTGCTAGGCTTAGATTACTAACTAAGTCCTATCTCAACTCTTCTCCAAGAGCCTCACTCCTTGTGCTTCACCTTAGAGGACTGACACCACTTGAACTTGCAAACTCCTTTCCAACACTTGGAAGACTCTAAGTGCCAATATCTCACAAAACATTGAACTGCTTGCAGGGGTGTTAGAGACACTGAAAAAATGCATTTCACATCCAATTAGATCCATATTGGATGGTCTTTAATCTTCACTCCTACCGATTTCAAGAATTGGTCTTGAAGAGGCCTAATCCCTTGTAGCCCTTGACAGTGACCTTTTTGACTTTCTTGCCCAAACTTTCCAAACAACCTAGCAAAAAAATTGCAATTTCAGACACCCTTTTTGATCCTTTAAAGGATTCACAAGATTTCAGTTCCCTGTGCCCACCGTACAGTGGTCTCCTATGACCTAGGGTAAATAGGGCTAATAGGCCTAATTCTTAGGAACCTACTGGTTTCTTGTTCCTTACCTCAACAAATAGATTGAAAAACCTTCAATCCTTCTAGCATGTCATAATATGACTGTACCCTACCTAGAACTGTACCAGTTCCGTACAGTACCTCCTTCCCCTGCCTATGTTCTTCAATTTTTCACTTTCAAACCTCTAACCAAACTTCCCAAGCTCGCCTAGGGTTTGATTTTAAAAATACTTGCTCGACTCCACATGACTCCTACTATTAGATATGTACAAATACATGGCTCCCCTAACATATCCATCTAATCTTAGGAAAACCCCGTGGTTAGATTTCATGGGGGAGCCATTAAAGGACTGACTGTTCAAAACAGATCCAACAAACCCTCTAGACCCTAACTATTGAATTCAAAGCACCAAATCAACTCAAAACAACTTGATTATAGAATGGAAATTACTCAAGACTACTCTATGAACACAAATATAAAGCCAAATCAATATATACAATCCACTTGATATCACTATTTCTTCAAAACACCCGGTAAACTCAGAAATTGCAGACTTCTCTCTATTCACACAAAACAAAAACTTGATTACAATAGACTAACTGCTTGCCTTCGAGCCATTACCTTACATAGATGCCTTTTGCCATGTTTCAAGGGATGTTGGTCGATCCCACACTCCTACCTTTTAGGGGATCCGAGATAACTAAGTTGCATGCAACCTGACAAATGTTGTCATGCAACTTTGCAACAACTTTTTGCAACTTCCCATCATTGTGTCCTCTTCCTAACTTCTAGGACCTCTAACTCCTTGATTTCGAGCCATCAACTCCCTTAACTGCCTCTTGGCATCTTCTAACAACTTAGATGTGTTTAGAACACATTTAATGCTCTATTCCAAACTTAAGCTACTAAGGCTAATTAAAGCAAAAGTAATTAACAAGGACTAAACTATGGTGACCTTAGTCCTAGTGACTAACTCACCAATTCCACACACAAGCAAGACCTTCTAAGGTCCAAAATAAACACACTATTACCCTGACTTGGCTAAGGTCAGGTACAGGCCAAAATTGTCAATTAACCAAAATGGAGGTTAGCCTAGGTGCTCCTGCACCAACAACCTGGAATAGGGACCTTGAGTTGGTAACATTGCAATCCTATTTTTCAATTGATAGCAGAGAATTTTTTTAGCAAGATCCTATCAATTAAATTTTTTAGCAAATATTAACTTCTTATATTAAAAATAATTTAAATATTTTAACACATGCATTAGTTGGACCTTTGGTTATTGATGATTTAGAGATATTACATGTATTGATAATTGTGTGATTGAAAGGTTTAACAAATATAAGTCATTTGGAAAAGCCTATGAAATCTAGGTTAAGCAAGTGATTAGATATGGACTCTTTTGCATTGAAAGAGGTGTAATATTATATAAGGAAATTGAGGGAAAAAAAAAGGAACTAAATAATGATCTCCAAATAGTGAGAAAATAAGAATCTATCTAGAATTTAGTAATAATATATCTATATATATATATATATATATATATATATATATATATATATATTGATACAAATATTCAACTAAACAAAAAAATTCTCATATTTATTTTAAATGTTTGATATATGTTATTCATTACATATTTTTTAAATTTTGTATGCTTTTGGTGGAGTTACTATTGGAAGGAGAATATAATTGTAAACTATATATATTTTAAGTAAATCTATATCTTTTAGTATTTAAAATTACTTAAATAGTTTCCTCATTGATATCTTGTTTACTATAACATACACCATAATAGAAGTTCACATGCACATCAATCTTAGAGAAAAAATATATATTCATGCCCTTTTTCGTTACTATTTTTGGTAAACTTTGAATAGATTGTCCTTTGTTCAATAACAAGTCTACAAGTGGGATATTCTTGTGTGAATTAATCTCATGACATTACCCTACCTTGCATAAGATCTACTAGTGCAAACTTGACGTAGTAATTATCAACCCTACACATTTAAAATTTAAATTCAATTTAAATCTTGACAGCACCCTCCCACTAATCATTGTGAGCTTACCTAATGCATGTTTATCTTGATTTGCATGTTGTATTTTACTTTAAAAAAATCATTTAAGCATTTAAAATGATCAAAGATTATTAGGACAATGAGGATTTATCAAAAGAACATTTTCATTGAGAGAAATGTAATAACATTTTCTCATAACATATATCATCATGTCTCTAATCATTATTCCTATGTCGTGGAATTGGTTTGGTTAGGGCTCTAATTGAGGAGAAAAAAATCCTCACAATTTAGCACATTCCCTAAAAATGTTACTAAGCACTTTCTATCTATATTGAGGTTCAAATATTAGAAGATCAACACAACTAAATTCTAAACATCAATTATTTGCTAGTTGATTCTTATGGTATAGATTTATATTTGCACACTAGTTCAGTTTCTCAGACATGGATATGAACCAAAGCAATACTTTGAGACATTTATTGACCATCTAGGGATCTAAATGAAGATAACACAAGCCTCACAATTTAGTAGATTTTGTAATACTATGTATATTCACTCTTATTATATTAATATATAAATATATAGGCTTACAACCTTTGCTTTAAAAAAAAATGATGTTTGTAAACATTGTCAATCCATAATAAAGTGTAAATGTTAAAAGATAAAAATCAATTTCAAAAATTAATTTTTTATTAGTTGATTATTGGAATTATAGATTGAAGCTTGTAGACTAGTTTTATTTTGTACACATATTTGAACCAAAGAAAAGAACACTTAATTCACATATTTAAAAGCATTTATAAAATCAAGTCCAAAACCTCTTTTAACACTTCAAATAATCAACATCTACATCTCAAAAAACATCACATTTAATTCATTTAATTTAAATATCAATCATCTAATATAAAATAATATTATTTTTAAATAAAACATAATAAACATTTTTTCATTAAAATAAACAATTAAATATAATTAACATTAATAAATATTATAAATAAGATATAATCTTTAAAAAAAAAGTTATTATTAAAGTTATAAGAAAGATAAATCTTTTCTATTTCCTAACAAAGAAAATGAACCGATACTTCGTAATATTAAAGGAACACTCACCACAATTCATGTAATGAAATGAATGTGGGATTAAGGCTAAATCCCCAATCAATGGCCCGAGCAATGTGTTAGGGCCCATGGTGCGGACATCTAAGGAGTGTACCCTTAGAGTGTAGGTTAAGCAGGCCCTCATATCAATACCCTTGCATTATGGGCCTCCAATTATCACGATATATTACCACTTATCAAATCCTTTGTAAATAATTGTAAACTTATGACTCCATTTAAGCATTTAATTGATTTTCTTGAATCAAAGAAAAACATAGACACACCTGGTGAACAAATTCTCAAAAAAGATGACAACTTCATTAACATTTCATTCAAAAATTCACTCAAATCCACACTAAGGAGAGAAAATATATTAGAATTATACATTTATTCGTAGCATAAGTCATATCTACATACAATTTAAGATAATTTTATATATTCATCCAAAACTCAACGAGGGCTATCTATTCTATTAAGGTCAGCTTGGGGGTTTTAACTTGACCCAGTAGCACCACAGAGATATCACTTCCTCATCGAGAGGGACATATCTTTCTACCCATATATTCAACTCAAAACCTAGCTAGAGCTTTCATCCCAGGTTCTCTCCCTACAAATGAGCCTTGAATTCCCTTTTATGACAAGGGGAGCAACAAGCTTGAGGAGGGCTCAAATGTAATTTCACCACAAATTCTCATTTGAACAAAATCTCCATTGCTTTTTTGGGAATTTCATTTCAAAACTTCCACATGTTGAATCTGCAAAACATATATAGTGCATGGACTAGGGTAGCGTAAAAGAATAGGGGAACACAAATTGTCATCAAAATCCCCTTGTTGCTATCCACACAAAAAAACTAGGCAACCAAATTGCCACGAAGGCACCACAACAACTTCTTATTTACCCGCCACCCTGCCCTTACCAACACTCAGACCCTGGTATACACGCCCACTTCTAGTTGTTGCCCAATACGGTAGACTCTCAGCCTCGTCTTCTTTCTTGTCCTTGCCCAATATGATTCAAGTCAATCCGCCTGGGGTTTTAATTTGAGAAAAATCTCCATTGCATTTGAATTTCATTTCAAAACTTCCCACATGTTGAATCTGCAAAACATAGTGGTGCACAAACTAGGGAAAGCTAAGAGAAAAGGGAACACAAATTGTCATCAAAATCCTGGCGCACGAACTGGGGAAAACTAAAAGAAAAGGGAACACAAATTGTCATCAAAATCCCCTTGTCGCTATCCACGCAAAAATGCCAGGAAACCAAATTGCCACGAAGGCACCACAAAAAATTCTTATTTACCCACACCATTCCCTTACCAACACTCTGACCATGGTATACACGCCTGCTTCTAGTTGTTGCCCAATACGGTAGACTCTCAGCCTTGTCTTCTTTCTTGTCCTTGCCCAATACGGTTCGAGTCGATCTGCTTGGGGTTTTAACAACCAATGGCACCACAACTATCTCCTCATCATCAGAGAACAGACCGTGATTGAAGAGAGGTAAATACTGACAGTAGTCTGAGTCGGTCTTGGTTACATCATCAGAAGTGTTGCTCGTAAGGTCAACGGGCGAGTGTTGGCATCCACAAGAGCCATGCCGCCCATACCTTATTTTCCTACCAACACTAGTAATGGAGCACACCGCCAACTGCTTGCCTTTGTCATCTACTAGTTGAGCAACAATGTCTTGGAATTGCAACCTTCTACTGCATCTAGTGGGCACAAGCCTGGGCTTGTCAACCAAAGTACCTTCCTGAATAGCAGGACCGAGCTTTTGTGAGCTCAAACCAACAGACCTCCTTACTGACTTACTCATTTTCTCTTCTCAGACAAGCACTCAAACTTGATTAGACTCAACCCACAAAGTGCTCTAACTACTACAAGAATGACACTATTAGTAGTAAATTCCTCTTCTATTTATTGTGTGAGGTAATGGCAACCTTCATCAATGCTTAGTAAAAATGCATGTGCAAACATGGCAATTTGGCGGCGTTTAACTAGAGCTACATGATAATCCAAAGATCACCCTTCATGATTGCCAATAACAACATCTTCACACAGATTGAGATCGACATGTCTACACAAGCAAGGAATAATTCATTAATGCTTCACCAACCTTCATCTTCCTCTTGCCAGCTAGCAGGGAACAACAAAGATTTACATTAGCTTTTGATCTTCATTGTCCATCTAAAACCACGGGTTATGAGGTCAATAGTGGAGATTGGGCCCCACATTCCATACAGGACACACATGTGCCTTTTGCTGACCTCACGTCAAATAATAGGGTGACACCTTAGGTCTGCGAGTTGGCGGAGTACGATCGAGATCTTCTCCCATATTTTCAAATCTGGAAAACCTACACATTGTACTGTTAGTATTTAATGAAAGGCTTTGGCTAAGCCATCAGCGACATGACCACTGGAGTTAATGGCTTAGGCTTACGTCACTGGATTAAAATTAAAACCCAACTTTGATTTTAATGCTTTTTTTCCTCCGCAGGGTTTTATTTCCTAAGTCTCCGTTGGACCCATTAAATTCTTATCCCAACCCTAACAAGAACAAATGATTAAGCTAAGGATTGTATTTGTTGTTATAACTTTAGTTCTAGAGAATTCTTAATTACCAATTCTTATTTATGCATTTGTATATGAATCCAATTGAATGCAACATATCATTATGGAAGAATTTTATTAATGCAACCTAATAACACTAATTAAACCTTGAACTAACCTAATTTGAACTCGTATTATAACCTAACTCTAACACTAGTGAATTGTAATTGTAACCCTAATTGTATCAAAACCTTAGAGAACTCTAATTGAACCCTAACCCTAAAATAGACAATAACCCTTACCTTAATTGAACCCTAACTGCAATCCTAGCCCTAATTTAAGACTAACCTTAACCCTGACCTTAATTAAACCCTAATTGATCCCTAACCCAAATTGAATACTAATTGAACCTTAACCTAAGTGAATAGCAGCCTTAATTAAACTCCAACCATAATCCTATTTGAGATTTTGACCCTAATCAACAACCATAATTCAGCCTAACCTTAATTGAACCCTGGCCCTAAGCGTGAGGTTCGAGGTAAGTTTAAAATTCAAATGGGGTTAGACTTTAATTAAAATTGGGTATGGGATTCTATTAGGATTAGGGTGGGAGTTGGGAGTAAAATTAAGGTTCACAGTAAAACTTGAAGAAGGGTTAGTGTTAGGAGTTCAATTGGAGCAAGAGGTTGAAATATTAGGGTTAGGGTTATGAAGTTCAATTAGGGAGTTTCGTGGTAGTTTTAGAATCATAGTTATGTTTAGGGTTGGATATAAAATTAGAGTTAGGTTTGAAGTTAATTAGTGTTAGTCTTAGGGTTGGGGTTATGGTTAGACTTATAATTAATGTTAGTATTGGGATTAGATTCTACCACTTTAATAAAAATAATCTTCTATAAATTCATTCAATTTTTTTTTGAAATTATATAATTTAAAATATTTTCAAATTTACCTATGTTGATATATGAGAGATATAGCAAATCTAAACTCTATACAATTTAAGTTAACTTGACATTGTGTATAAAAAGGTTTAAGTTATGAATGTTATAATATAACAAGAGCTGCAGACCAGCGAAGTTCCTACCATAAAGTTGTAGAATAGTTTTGTTTGTATTTGTTGTGTATTGCAAAAGGCCTGGATCAAACATCAGAAATCTCAATTGAACCCATATGCTTGTTTTGTTGATTGTAGAGTAGTGGAAAAAAGCATTGCAATATTCATTAGACCAAGACCACAAGGTAGAGGATTAATCGATGAAGTTATTCTTGGATCCTCTTCATAGGAAACATGACCAACTAATTGGTACTCTCTTTTAGCACTAGGATCATACAAAAGTAGAAGCAATAGTTTTAATTTGGTATATATATATATTTTTATTCAAGGGGTAAACGCTTTTGACCGGAGCTATGAACCAGATACAACCATTCAACAATACCACCCCAACAGGGTTTGAACCTTTGTGGAAAGAACAACAATGCCACCTATAAACCAACACACCATGCCAATACCAGCTTAATTTGCTATATATTAACCGCAGGCTGCTTACAAACTTTTTTTTTTTGAAAAAGGCAGTTAGAAGGTGTCATACCTCTACTGCATTTAAGCCAAGATCAATTAGTATTGCACCAGGTTTAAACCAATCACCATGAACCAAATTTGGCTCGCCTACTATCTAGAATCACAACTACGTACTACAGACTCATCACTATGTGAACTGATGTTTATCTAGGGTATTAATTGTTTAACTTAGACATTGATGTGTATACCCTTAGCTTCCAAATCTTCTTGTCTCATTTAATTTTTTGTCGACATCACTATCTTTGGATAAGTCAACCAAATTCTAAGGTCATCTCTAGATGGGCATGCTCTCTGCCAAATATGATGAACTAGGGCATGAATGAACTAAATGTGTTACATATCCATCAATGTTAAATTATTTGGATGATCAAAAAAACTTCAAGAAATTGTAGACATAAAGAGAAAGATCAAATAAAAATAAATGAGATACACTCTTGACAATCTTTGTTTGGGATTTTCATTGCTATTTGGTTCTATTTTATATTATTTTCAAAATTAGAAGCTTTTTTATTATGATCAATTAGAATAGACTCTACAAGAAATGCATAAATATATTGTCTTGTGTAAGAAGCCCACGAATAGAAATAATAATTTGTTGATAAATCACAAGAGATAACTCTTTGTAGTCAAACACAAATCTCTAGATTTTTCACACTGATCCAATAATTATCGCCAATGAATCAGAACAGTAGTATCAATCTTAGTTCAATGATATATGTCAATGTGAGATTCATAATTAACAATAAATTTTAGATACTCCACACTGGACACTAAAACAAATTGAAAAGTTATCTTTATTTGCATCTCCTCTAGAAACTCATCTATCTTGTAAGTCAGGTAACATCTGCAAACACTATGTACTGCCTTGTGCTACTAGAATTGGAAGTCATGTAAATTTTTGTAACATACTGGCTAGTATAAGTTCTACACTAAGGGCCTCTACCATTTTGATGGAGAAAAAAACATGATAATGGGTCTCTTTAACTTAATCCCCTAATTTATGAAGAAGACCCTATGGGGGATGATTAATCGAATTGAAAAAGAAGACAATTCATTATGCAATTAGTACTCCCCTGGTTGAAGTTGACAAGAGGTATATGTAGTATAGAAGTTGCCAAGTCAACTTATTAAAGGCTTTAGACATATCCAATTTGATAATCATTCCGGAATAACAGTAAAATTTTGAGAGATTGAATGGTTCTCCTAGTGTAGGTGGATTTGCAAGGTGTACTTTACTGCAGCATTCTCATGAGGTCAAACACAATGATAATAAATATAGACAATATCTAAAATTATATAGAAATAAGCCATCTTGTGGAAGCCAACAAGGGGTCTTTTAAACCATTGGCATCTAGCATGGTCATGTCTTAAAATTAACCAATATTATGCCCTTATTGTGCCCTACCCTTTATTAGAGCACAATTTTAAGCTAACTCTACCACTTGCATGGCTCTAGCGTAGCTTCAGTTTATTTACCGTTAATAATTTTAATCCTAACTTAACATTAACCCTAACCCTAATTTTAGAAGCAATAAATCGCAACCCTAATTAAAATCCTAGATAGACCCTCTTGAGCCAACAAATCTAAATGAACCCTAACTTTAACCCTAATTGAACCATATTTACCTAACTCTAATTAAACCTTAATTGTAAACTGAACTAAAATAAGCTTAATTGAACCCTAACTGTAACTTGAACTTGATTCTAATCATAACACTAATTGAATGCCAACCCTAACCCTAATTGAACTTGAACCCTGACTCTAATTGAACCTTGTTGTAGGGGTTAAATTAGGGTTCAATTAGCATTATAGTTAAACCCCAATTGTAAGATTAACCAAAATAAGCCTAAATAAACCCTAACTATAACTTGAACTTGACCCTAATCATAACACTAATTAAATTCTATCCCTAACCAGGTAATTGAACCCTAATTCCAACCATAAACCTACTTGTTAAACCCTAACCCTAACTATTATTGAACCTTATTTTTAGGGTTCAATTAGGGTTTAATTAGTATTCTAGGATGGAGATTAAGGTTAGGTTAGGGTTAGAGTTCTGAATATCTTAATATTAGCTTATAGATTTGACCCTAACTATAATCATAATTGAATCCTAACCCTAACCCTAATTAAACTCTAATTCTAACCCTAACACTAACCATAATTAAATTCTCACTCTAACCCTAACCGTAATTAAATCCTATTGTTAGGGTTAAATTAGGGTTAGGTTTAGGGTTCAATTAGAGTTCTAGTATAAATCTTGGGGTTAAGGTTATTTATTTCTTGATATTAGTTTATAACTTATATTAATTATTCAATATAAATAAATTAAATAAAACTACATCCTATCTAATGTATACATCTGTAAAGGTTTGATTTGGTGTATGCGGGGATTATTTGCAATGCATTGGTATACTGGTTGATCATTCTACTATATTTAATGTAATTAAATAAAACTAAATATTATTTTCAAAATAATTCACCAATAAATAATTATAATTTGAGAATAAATTAAAAAATGAAAAAATATATAAAATAACCTATTTTATTTCTTTGCATCCAAATGATTTCATTTTGTAAAATCATATTAAATTCCAACTTCAAAAAATCATAAAATATTTTACATGATTATTTTTATATTTTTGAGTTGAATTGTGTTCTTTAAATTTGAATAACCAATCATAAAGCAAATAAATAATCAAATCAACACAATATTTAAAAACTTAAATTTCATTTTAAAATTAAACTAAATTCTATTTTCTAAAATTCATAGAATATTTATTACTTAATTATTAAATTCATAATCAATTAAATTATAATGATTATGTGATATAAATGAATTAAATATTAAATAGAAGTACATGATCCTTTTAAAATAATTCAACAATCAAAGACTAAAATTTAAATTTAAAAGTATTCTTTATATTGTATTTTTTTCATTTGTACATACAAAATATAAAATACTTGAAGTTGATAAATTTTAAATTTATTAATTATGATGATATCCAAAAACTAACAAGAGCTGCAGAGCAGCGAAGTTCCTGCCAAATTGTGCAAGAATAGTCATGTTTTTATTTGTTGTGTCTACTATGTTTTAACAACAATGTTGATATTATAACAACTTAATAATAATCTTGAAATTTTTCAAATGGTGACATGTAATACCGTAAACAATATCCAAAAATAAGACAAGTTGTTACAAATAAGAAACATGTATTGTCCTTTCAAAATTAACAACCTATGTATTTAGATCAAATACAATGAACAACCTGCATTGCTTATTAAAAGTGAAATTATAAAATAAATTGTGATTTTATTTTATTTTTCTTCTAT
>VDFB02305248.1:0-11579 GCA_007258455.2 Sequoia sempervirens | reverse complement strand
AACTATAATCATAATTGAATCCTAACCCTAACCCTAATTAAACTCTAATTCTAACCCTAACACTAACCATAATTAAATTCTCACTCTAACCCTAACCGTAATTAAATCCCATTGTTAGGGTTGAATTAGGGTTAGGTTTAGGGTTCAATTAGAGTTCTAGTATAAATCTTGGGGTTAAGGTTATTTATTTCTTGATATTAGTTTATAAATTATATTAATTATTCAATATAAATAAATTAAATAAAACTACATCCTATCTAATGTATACACCTGTGAAGGTTTGATTTGGTGTATGCGGGGATTATTTGCAATGCATTGGTATACTGGTTGATCATTCTACTATATTTAATATAATTAAATAAAACTAAATATTATTTTCAAAATAATTCACCAATAAATAATTATCATTTGAGAATAAATTAAGAAATGAAAAAATATATAAAATAACCTTTTTTATTTCTTTGCATCCAAATGATTTCATTTTGTAAAATCATATTAAATTCCAACTTCAAAAAATCATAAAATATTTTACATGATTATTTTTATATTTTTGAGTTGAATTGTGTTCTTTAAATTTGAATAACCAATCATAAAGCAAATAAATAATCAAATCAACACAATATTTAAAAACTTAAATTTCATTTTAAAATTAAACTAAATTCTATTTTCTAAAATTCATAGAATATTTATTACTTAATTATTAAATTCATAATTAATTAAATTATAATGATTATGTGATATAAATCAATTAAATATTAAATAGAAGTACATGATCCTTTTAAAATAATTCAAAAATCAAAGACTAAAATTTAAATTTAAAAGTATTCTTTATATTGTATTTTTTTCATTTGTACATACAAAATATAAAATACTTGAAGTTGATAAGTTTTAAATTTATTAATTATGATGATATCCAAAAACTAACAAGAGCTACAGAGCAGTGAAGTTCCTGCCAAATTGTGCAAGAATAGTCATGTTTTTATTTGTTGTGTCTACTATGTTTTAGCAACAATGGTGATATTATAACAACTTAATAATAATCTTGAAATTTTTCAAATGGTGACATGTAATACTGTAAACAATATCCAAAAATAAGACAAGTTGTTACAAATAAGAAACATGTATTGTCCTTTCAAAATTAACAATCTATGTATTCAGATCAAATACAATGAACAACCTGCATTGCTTATTAAAAGTGAAATTATAAAACAAATTGTAGATTAATTTTATTTTTCTTCTATAAATATAATTTTTTTATTTGTCATCCGCCTAGTAATGCCTACTTCTCCTTTTAATGAATGTTTTATTTTGCAAGGGTTGATTTAGTGCTACCATTGATCTATTTCCTGCAGATATCAATGGTGCCCGCCATCCCATGATCGGGAATTCAAGGATCGCGAAATCACGGGTGGGCACCATGTGTCCTATCCAGGGGAGCTCAAGGGTTGATTTAGTGCTACCGTTGATCTATTTCTTGCAGATATCAACGGTGCCCGCCATCTCATGATCAAGAATTCGAGGATTGCGAAATCATGGGTGGGCACCACGTGTCCTATCCAGGGGATCAAATTTGAGCTATCGCTGACCAACTACCATTTGATCTAAGCCATTCCCTGCCATCCCGCGATGGTGCTTGGGTTGATTGTGAAATCACGGGCGAGCACCACGTGTCTCATCCGATGAAGCCTAAAGAGTAAAGGAAACACTAGCCGGCTTTAAATGTATTAAGGGGTGGATTACTAAAGTGTTCTCGAGATGCACATGTTCTAAATCCACGAATATGTTATAATATTGCTGGAAAAGTTGCTCGAAGGTTAACGACATGGCTGGTGACTGTGTTAAAGGAACAAGATCAATGACACCCGCTATCCTGCGATCAGTGATTACAGGAATCGCGATATCACAGGTGGGTGCCACGTGCCCTTCATAAAGGATGAAATCTACATGAATATTGATGAGCTGTCTCTTCAAGATTAACGGTGCCTGCCATCTTGTGATTAGGAATTTTGGGATCGCGATGTCGCGGGTGCCTACCACGTGTCTCATCCAATAAAGCCTAAGGAGTGAAAAAAGAATTGCCGATTTTAAATGTATTACGGGGCGGATTACTAATGCGCTTGTAAGATGCACGTGTTTTATTTCAATGCAGATGTTATTATTTTAAGGGAAAAGCTACTCGACAGTTAAAGGAAAGGACGATGACCATTTTTGAAGGAGCAGACTTTATGGTAAAAAGATTGACGGTGCCCGCCATCCCGCGATGATAAATCAAAGGATTGTGATATCGCAGGAAATCGCCATGTGGCATTCCTTCGCAGTGTATGACATAGTGGGCCCCTTTATTGCCGTGTTGGCGATTATGTTAGCCTGTTTTGAAGATGGCCGTCAATGATTTGATCAAACTGAAGGATCAACGAATCAAATTTAAATATGTATAAAATTATGGTTGGAGTCGTTCGTGCGGCCCGTGAGTGAGCTTTAATGGTGGATGAGACATTCACTGGTAGAATTTGATCAACATAAAATCAATTTACTCGTCTAATTTGTATCACAAAGCATCCAAGTATTTCGTGAAAATAGTTTCAGAGCCAAAGGTGAAATTGCGAGCAGCTGCTGCCAGAAATTGGAGTATGTGTGAAAAAAGTTGTGAGTTAATTTTCTTTGTTTCCCAGTCATTCTGCACCTAAATTTGGGAAAGGGGGGGGTCTACTATGCTTGTCACTGAGTTCATTAAAATCTTTTGTTAGGGCTATTGTTTAATCATAAATTATGAAGAATTGCGGTATTTTTACTCTGTAATTTCCTATCTCTGCTTAGTCATAGCCACTTCAAGTGTAACGTTGTAGTGAGGCCCTAGTTTGTCTAAAATGGTGCCAACCAAGCAACACTCTGGCCACATTGAGTATTTGAAAAGAAACTTGTACGATGATTTCCTAGATCAATTTCCATTATCAACAAATGAGAGAAGGAAAGGTTTGGTGTTGATGCGAGGAAAAATCCTAGGGGAGGGGTTGGTGTGTAATAATTCCAGCATTCGCGTGCTAGGGTTCCACTACGGGGCAAAATGTTAGGATTACTAGGGCATGGACAGGAATTTTCATCCTTTTCAAATGGATGGATATGCGTGGAAAGCTGGTTGTTCCAAATGTGTTCCCTGATGTGGACTTACTTAGAGCAGTGGCCATAAGATATGACCCTATCACACGGGTAATCAGAGATAATGATGGAGGGGTTCTATTGGAAATTAACATAGATGTTATCCAATAGACTTTTGATTTGAGTGAGCCAAGTGATGACTTGGTTCCTATTAATCTTGAAGAAATGAAGCAGAAGTATACAAAATTGAAATCTCTTTTTAGGGTTAAGCTACTTCCACCTCATCTGGTTAAGGCAGGGGGTTCACAATTTCACATCAACCCTAGTGACCAGGAACCCTTCAAATTGAATTGTTTTGGAAAGCCTTTCCTGGCTATTTTCTATTCACTATGTCAGATTTTGGGTTTCAGCCCTGGTGCAGTAATGCCAATTGCATACATGTTCATGGGGGTGCAAATACAACACCCTAACTTCTCTGTAACATATGACTTTGCTTCTTTTTTGGTGGAGAGGATAGATGAAGGACTGTTGAAGCTGCAGAATGGTGATACTGGTACTCAATTCTTTTGGTATTCCATGTTGATGCATATGTTCTTGTTTAAGAATGCTAATTTCTTTGCTGAGAAGATGAACTTAAGACAATCAGTTAATGGAGAAAGATTGCCAGTACATATATGGGCTACAGATTTGTCCTGTAATAAGGAAAGCACCAGTTATGTGCAATTTGATAATTGTTTTGCTACAAGATTGAGGGCTAGATTGATGGTAAATGTACCTATGATCCCTTAAGAACTGCATGATTTCCTTAGGCCAAAGGAGAGGAAACCAGAATTGAGGGTTTTACATAACTGGGGTGACATTATCCCATATCCAGTCAGCACTGTCTTGAGAATATATGGACTTCAAGGAACCCCTCACATACTGCCATACAATGTGCCACCAAGACTAGGGTTTGCAGAAGTTATGTGGTAGATGGGGTGTATTCATGAAGATAACTTAACTAGAAAGGGGAAGGGAACATTATTCCCTGATTATATAGTAGTGTCTGACTTTACATTTTCAAAGGGAAGCTAGACACATTTTGACAAATTCTTTGTTGATTACCATTTGATATTTGGTCCAAGGCGACAACATGATCCTGAAGGTTTCTTTGCTCTTTTCAGACAAAGAATAAAAGGTGGCAAATTTGCACATGAGTTCAATTTCCCTGAGAACCTGATCAGGAATGAATTTGATTTAAATAGATATGAATTGAACAAGGAAAAGTGGATAGCTTTTAGTAAGCTACTGGATATTTTGCATGAAATGGATCTGACTTATGATCCATTGATGGAATTCACTCCATACCACAAGAGAATTGATTTTTTAATGAAGAATTTCAAGGAGATAATGGAAACCTTGACAACCAAAAAAATAAATTTAAGGCTAAGTCTGGATATGCAAGGACAAAGTGATATGCCAATTGAAACAAGGCCAATATATCAGCCTACAGAAAGGTGGCCCATCCATAGGAGGAAAAGGGATACTGGCAGTGATGAGGAAGAAGTAGACAGAAAAGGGAAGCAAATAATGAATGCGCCTTCACGACCAGGCCCAAAATTCAAAGTACCTGGGGCTGTCAAAATCATTGAATTAAAATCTTCACCAGAGCATAGTCCCCCATCACCACCACCTGAGCCAAGCCCTAAGAGGCAAAGAACTGATCACCTACCTAAGGATCTCACAGATGAAATTATTGTTACTGATCAAGACATGCAGGTTGGTATGTCGTCCCCTCCTAGGTCAGCTAAATTGGTTCTATCCAATTTGGATATGAAGGGTAAGAGTGTGCAGGATGCAAGAATGGAGGCTTGCAAGGAGTTCTTAGATGACAATGCATTTGTAAAGACTCATGTATTCTTGCAATTGGCATGGAGGATGAAATTTGAGGAATATCAAAATAAATGCAAGGAGAGAAGAGAACTAAGGCCTGACATGTCAGATCAGGAGAATGATGAAGAAGTGAAAGCTAAATTAATGAAAGAGTAGAAAAACATCACTCCTGAAGAAGGAAGACAACTAGTGAATCAGGCTGGTGTTTTGATTTTTCCTAAATGGGACATCATAGATGCAGTGGCTTTCAGTGCCATTATGAAGTCTAAGAATCCTTTTTAGGATTCTAAAGAAGAAATTAAGGTAGCATTGCAAAACTCTACCTTCAGTGAAGAATATGAGACCTTGGCAATTTGGGCATTGGCTCCACAAGGAAGAAAGCCAGACATTGCTGATATTAATCCAAATTTCAAAGGAGGATTAATAATAAAGAGGGCTTCAGAGACTACAACAACCGAAACCACTAGTTTAACTGTGAATGTGGCCAAGTTGGCCCAAAAGACTGCTGAAAGGGAGGAGGCTGAAAGAAAGAGCCTAATGGAGAAGTATAAGATTTTAATTGAAGAATATAGTAAAATGCAACAGAGGAATGTTGAGATGCAAACTAAAGTAGAAAGGTTCAAGTATAGACATACTGGGGAAACATCCAATGCTCCAGGAACCAGTACATCACCTCCCACAACAAGGTTAATGCCTCCTGCTTCTCCAAATGTTTCTACACCAGGGTCTCCCATTCAAAATCCTGCTCTTACCCCTCCTCTAGAACAAGTCGATGAACAAACAAAGTGCTCTGTTGATCCAACAAAGAGGCAGCTCATGCAGCAAATTGATCAATTACAGACATCACTAAGGGTAAAAGAGGAGGGTTTTCTTTCAAAAGAAAAAGAAATTGTTACTCTTGTTTTGGAGCATTTAAATGAAAAGGTGTATAATAAACTGCCCTCTATACATTCTTTGTATTCTTTGCTATCTGAAGCAAAAAATAATATTGATAGGGATCAGGGGATAGTGATTCCAATAATTCAAAATTAGATCCCTAGGGAAAATAATCTAGATGTTATGACTAAAGCCTCAAGGTTTGATGCAAATAACATGCCCCAATCATTGAAGCCTACTTATATATTAGTTAAATCATTGCAAAGTTTTCAGACCTTACCGATGATCTAAGTAGGAAGATTAGGAGTTGCTAAAATGTAACTTCAATGATTGGGGTAACACACTATTACCTCCGATAACTGATGAGCGGTGGGGAACTGCACACTCCAACAATGGCGTGAACAGCAAGTAAAGTCATCAATAATCAAATTAAAATAATTTGTGATGACTCGACATGATTTGTTGGTAAATTGTATGGATAAGATTATTGGTATCACTATTTGGAATAATATTTTGAAAGAGATGCTAATCGTAGTGGTAGCATTTGCCTTATAGTACAAAGGTAAAGAGGATTGATTTTGACCGCCAACTGACGAGGAATACCTCGAGGTGGGTGGCTAAGTATTTGAAATGTCTACGATGAGTAAAAAGAGTGGGCTAACACAGTAAGTAAATCAGATGTCGCGGGTTACAACGCCTTTGTATGGATGACTTTCTTGGTGTGGTTTTGCATGGTTTTGTTATTGCATCAAACTTCTCCTCAAATAAATGATGAATGAGAATATGTCTTAATGATTACTACCGCTAAATGATTTTTGAACAACATTTTCAAGGTGGTGGTCAAGGTACCGAATTTTGGAATATCACTGTGTGCTCCAATTGATCAGGATAGGTGTTCTTTTGGCCCGTTGTTTGTTTGCTCCTTCATTTTTATAAGAAGGATTTCACGTGGCGAAGCATAGCGTTAGATAAATCCTTTGGTCGAAGTCTAGGTAAAGTTACAGCGAATTGTAAAGTCCATGGTTTTAGAGAAATGCACTTAGGTTTGAGTCATTATGTAACGTGCCTTGAGTTCATAGAGATTTAATGTTGTATAATAGTACTAGCATTTGAGTTTCGAAATGAAAATTTGAGCTCATGTCTCTCCATTGTACATGCATATCTGAACTTTCAATGAAATAACTAAGGGTTGTTTTATCCATCTCACTATTATGGTGTGTATGATTCTATTTTGGCTTTAATTCAAGGAATTAATCAAAATTCTTGAATGGGATTATAGGTAGATATGTGCTGTATAAGGATTTGATAAGTAGTCCTGGGTTAGAATGCACATTGATGAAATTGTAATGCAATATTGTCAGGGATCTTATATCTGATGTATTAAATCTATTATAAACCTCTAGATGCTTATGAATTTGACTCCTGCAATGGATATATGGCACTGATCTAAGTTGTAATTATTCGTGTAGTTCAGTATTTATTTGTCTTTGTCTAGAGCTTGCTATAAATTTCAAATCATTGACTATCTTATACAATGGATTGTGTTTAGTTATCTCACACTCCAGATAGTTGATATTGTCTATTAACAACCAATTCTAGTTGATATTATCTTATCGTGTTGAGCTATTAAGTGAGATCATCTGCTATTGTTAATGTTGTTTATAATAATGGTGCAGAGGTTGTAAGCACATTAAGGGATCACCCTCCCGGGTCTTACAGAGCCTGAAGTGTACGAGGCTTTTAAAGTCCTTGTCAGTTGGTCCAAATCCTTCGAGCTGCTTTCAATTGGAATTGGTAATTCCATATGTATATTAGAAGACAAACCTGGTTACATTGTAAAAAGAACCAACATACACATCAACCACTGAATAACCACCTCTACAACTAACTTTTTAATCTTTTATGATCACTTGAAACATAAAACACACTAATTTCAAGGTTGTTAATGCCACTATTGAAATGTTTTAATTTTTTGACCTTTCAAACATTAAAAAGTACATCATTAAATTAATCATGTAATAGCATAAAAATTAAAAACATCATGAATTAATTATGTAACCACATAATTCAAATATAATTCTATCAAGAAATTAATATCAAATAGATAATATAATGAAATAACTTATACATTTCAATGTCATTGATCTTCTTCTTCATCCAACTCTTTGTCTGTATCATCCGATCCAGATTCAACATTGTAAGGATTGGTCATATCATCATCATCGTCATCGATATCAGTTTCGATAATGTCATCATCCACACAGATGTCATCTTCATGAATATTAACTCCTACATCATCATCATCTAGTTCCTCCTCTTCGACATCTTTTCTAGGGACATCATCAACTAACCATTGATCTTGATCATCATCTACATTATCTTCTAGTTTTTCGGTATCTTCTTCTTCCACCACATTATAATTTACCGGCCTTCCTCTTGGATCATGTCTAACAACAAATGACCAACTTGGTTTACCTGGAACCTCTGAGTAAAATACCTACTCACATTAGCTTGGAAGAACATAGGGCTCTTATTTCGTCATTAATAATAACCTTTGTATTAATCCATGGTAAATCCATTATCATGTTCAATAACAGCTTCTCAAGATCATTTTCATTCAATCGTAGCCTATACCATAGATGATGAACAAAATTAATTTGAAGGACTTAAAGTCACACTCATATATCATCCAACATCCCATAGTATCAATTTTCTCGAGACTTCGATGTATATCGCCTTCTAGATGAAACATTAGTCACCGAAGATCAAGTAGCTTATAAATTTAATCACAAGTTTTCTTCATGTCATCCAACATTTTGATTCAAAATTTACAACCATTGCACCACATAGCCTTGTGGTGTTTCACCTGCAATATGTCAAACATGTAAAAATTATTGCAATATCGTCAGTTGATAAACATATTTATTCTTAGCCGAATGTATGCAAAGAAAACAATCTCAAGATATATAGACATCAATATACTTGAAAATAATTAAATAATATGGGTGATTAATATATTTATACATACTTGTTTGTCTCTTAAACCATATGCTAAATCAATTTCCCTTTGTGTAACATTGGAATCTCCATTACGATGAGCTTCTTTAACCAATGAAGCCACACCTTCCCATGTTAATGTGCAACCAGATTGTTGACATCGTTCAATCCATACCATCCAAGATTTTGGCTTAATGCATAAAATGTAGTGCATCCCACTTTCGATCAACTGTACCAAAATAAATTGAAATTCACAAACAACGTATAATTAGTTAAATGCCACAGTACACGACCTTAATTTATAATTTATGTATATTGAAGATTAAAAATTAAATAAGTACAATATACATAAAAACCATATGTAAAATGCATTCCAATTAATCTCCATCACCATCTTATAATTACCTCTCACTTTCCTCAATCTACCTTTCCCCAACAGGTACTCCCCTTCGAATTTGTTAATGGAGTTGGGATCCCAAATGCGATCTAAATGGATCTTTGCTGCAAAATTAGGAAGATATTCACTAATGTACACCATGGTCTGGTATACCATACATCCCTCCACCATAGAACCCTCAGGATGTGCTCTTTGTCTAATCAAAGCCTTCAAAAATTTCAAGTGCCTCTCAACCATCCACATTGACCTTGTGTGTACAGGTCCACACAATTCAATCTCCTCAACTTGGTGTATGATGTAGTGTTCTTGTGCATTGAAAAATGTTGAAGGTAGACACTTTTGCATTTCACACATTAGATGAGGAATTTTTCTCTTCCAATAATTTATATCTTCTTTATGGATTTCTTTAGATGATAGCCATCTAAAAGTGATTCAAGGCACAAATATATTAACGATATTTAACAAAAATATACAATATATTACATAACAAGTAAAACTAATGGCAATTATAAGATGTATACATCGAATTGAACAAATCTCGCTACTTACCTCATGTATTTTCCAAGATTATATATAACTTGCTTGACATTGTTGTCAAATTTGTTTGGGAGAGATAGAGGTAGAACGTACTGCAACAATTATAAAATGATCTTTTCATTATTTTTCCAAAAGTAGTAAACACAATACACTAAAAAGTACATGCATTATACAAGTGTATATAATATACCAGAATAATTACCTTAATGAAGGTATGCCAATCATGCATTTTCATCCCCCAATTCAAATTCACCTTTCTTTATTATTATATTGTTTATGTTCGTAACAAATCTTGTGGGAAAATGAATTTTTCTTATGACTTCTTTTATAGCATTGCTTTTTTGCTCCGTTAATAACTAATGAAGGGAACATATATTAATTTGGTCTCCATTGCTATTTAATTGAATGACATTTTTCATTGCGTGATTGGCTTCTTGAATGTCACTACAAATTTTGACAATTTTTCTTTGTCATGCCTTCCATCTAATATTTTCTATAACATTTATGTTATATTCTTCCGACATGTACTGTATCAAACAAATGCAATAATTTGTAGTTTTGTAGCAACTCCAATAAATTGTCCGGGATAACTTCGCCTTGGAATGCACCATTAATGCCTCTTGACGACCTTCATGAAGTATATATTAAAATTAACAACGACAATCATTGTCAATTACAACATGAGTAAACAAAACACAATATAAAAAATATAAATTCAAAACATATCATATATGATAGATAAAACAATTTGGATCGTGATGTATAACCTTGACGCATTAATTCTATTATATTCCAACTTCCATAGGTGAGGTGCGACATTCTTCGGTTTTGATGTAGTCTCCTCTTTCCCATTGAAAAGATGTTTTTCAGTAGTTCAATACTTTATGATTTCTATGGAGGAAGTGCTTATACTCATCAAACACCTGCTTTCCTAAACTTGTTGAACGACGAGATTTCATCTTTGGACCACAAATTGGACATGCAAATTTTCCCTTTGTTTGAAGACTTGCAAGATGATATATAATTGGATTAAATATGTCAATTTTTATAATTATATATAATGAATAGATTATTTTAAAAACATTCATGATATCTACTTCATCAAATTAAATATTGTTAAAGTGTAGTCAAACGTTATAACATACCACAAAAATGTGTTAGCCCTGGGGCATCATGAATTGTCCATACAAGCATTGCATATAATTGAAATTGTCTTTGTCCTATTGGTCTGGAGACATCATACATAGTGACTCCATTCCATAAATTTAGTAACTCGTCGATAAGATGCTCAATATATACATTCATATCTTTCACTTGGTACTTACCTAGTTAAATGAACATAAACATTACATAATTATTATAACCATTTTACTGCAATATATATTAATTAATGTACATGACTATTGAATGAAAAAAATATGTCATTATGCAACAAATAAGACAAATGAGATGTTACTACATTAAAGAAAATTGATGTAAACAAATACTTGGAACAATCATTGACAACATTATGTGCTCCCTCTTTATTGACATCCATGGAGGAATGTTATTGTTGATAACAAAAATAGGGCCAGCACCGAAAGGCCAGATCCTTCAACTCCAAAATGGATTGACACTGGCCCTCGGCCCTAATGAAAGCCCCGAGATTACGAAATTTTCCTTTAAAGTGTGGCCATTTTTTCTCCATGTCCCTAAACACAGAACTATCCGCAGGCATTCGAAGAATATCATCTCCACTTCTATTTTGTGCATAGTAATCCATAAATTGTGCTAAGCTTTCACACCTAAATAATTGTTGCATATG
>VDFB02305247.1:5000-20707 GCA_007258455.2 Sequoia sempervirens | reverse complement strand
AAGTCGAAGGATTCGTCGGTGTGATCGAGTCCGATGCGATGCAAAGCGAGCTGTGTGGAAAAAGTCGGAAATCGGGGGGCCTGGCCATTTCTCGGTGTCATCCTACCGATGCCTGGGATTCGGACAAATGGCTTATATAGGGGGTATGTGTTCTCCTAGGGCCCATTCCGAGGGCGATGCGAGGTGGGAATCCGAACCCCCGGGCCTGTAAGAAGGGGAACACGTCGACTTGAGGGCGCAAGTCGAAGGATTCGTCGGTGTGATCGAGTCCGATGCGATGCAAAGCAAGCTGTGTGTGAAAAGTCAGAAATCGGGGGGTCTGGCCATTTCTCAGTGTCATCCTACCGATGCCTGGGATTCGAACAAATAGCTTATATAGGGGGTATGTGGTCTCCTATGGCCCATTCCGAGTACGTGCGAGGTGAGAATCGAACCCCCGGGCCTGTAAGAAGAGGGGAACACGTCGACTTGAGGGCGCAAGTCGAAGGATTCGTCGGTGTGATCGAGTCCGATGCGATGCAAAGCGAGCTGTGTTGAAAAAGTCGGAAATCCGGGGGCCTGGCCATTTCTGGGTGTCATCCTACCGATGCCTGGGATTCGGACAAATAGCTTATATAGGGGGTATGTGTTCTCCTATGGCCCATTCCGAATGCGATGCGAGTTGGGAATCCGAACCCCCGGGCCTGTAAGAAGGGGAACACGTCGACTTGAGGGCGCAAAGTCGAAGGATTCGTCGGTGTGATAGAGTGATGCGATGCAAAGCGAGCTGTGTTGGAAAAGTCGGAAATCGGGGGGTCTGGCCATTTCTCGGTGTCATCCTACCGATGCCTGGGATTCGGACAAATGAAAAGCATATAGAGTGTAGTTGCTCTATGGCCCATTCGAGTGCGATGCGGTGGGAATCGAACCCCCGGGCCTGTAAGAAGGGGAACGTCGACTTGAGGAACAAGTCAGAAGGATTCGTCGGTGTGGTCTGGTCCGATGCGATGCAAAGCGAGCTTTGTGGAAAAAGTCGGAAATCGGGGGGCCTGGCCATTTCTCGGTGTCATCCTACCGATGCCTGGGATTCGGACAAATAGCTTATATAGGGGGTATGTGTTCTCCTATGGCCCATTCCGAGTGCGATGCGAGGTGGGAATCCGAACCCCCGGGCCTGTAAGAAGGGGAACACGTCGACTTGGGGGCGCAAGTCGAAGGATTCGTCGGTGTGATCGAGTCCGATGCGATGCAAAGCGAGTTGTGTGGAAAAAGTCAGAAGTCGGGGGGCCTGGCCATTTCTCGGTGTCATCCTACCGATGCCTGGGATTCGGACAAATAGCTTATATAGGGGGTATGTGTTCTCCTATGGCCCATTCCGAGTGCGATGCGAGTTGGCAATCCGAACCCCCGGGCCTGTAAGAAGGGGAACACGTCGACTTGGGGGCGCAAGTCGAAGGATTCGTCGGTGTGATCGAGTCCGATGCGATGCAAAGCGAGCTGTGTGGAAAAAGTCGGAAATCGGGGGGCCTGGCCATTTCTCGGTGTCATTCTGCCGATGCCTGGCCGTGGTCTGGACCAATTTTCGAGCGCCGAATGTTTCTGGAAAAAAGTCGGAAAACGGGGGCCTTGGACGATTCTCGGTGTCATCCTACCGATGCCTGGGATTCGGCAAATAGCTTATATGGGGGCATCGTTGGCATGCCCCTGCCACCCTCAAGCGTGACCGCGATGCTGCTCGAACGGATGAAGGATTGCGCGAGTCGGTTTTAATCGAGCAGCATCAGCGGTCACGCCTGAAACGCGCAAGGTCACCGAAAGACGAATGCATGCAGTACACCGGATTGCTGTGCAGTGTCTCCCTCGGCGTCTAAATTGATCTCTCGGCTTCCGGACGAAACTCGCGAACACGTGCGGCACTGGTAGCCGTTCGGAAATCGTCCATGTCTATTGCAGGCAAGTAGGGGACTTCGACGGAGACACTGCACAGGAATGCTACATGAGGCGCGGACTCTCTATTGCCCTTGCGGCAGCTCCCTTGCATACTCCCAGCTTGGTCCCGGTGGCGGATGCGGAAACTCCGGGAAGGGGTGGGGCACTGGTAGCCTTTCCCTAAGTTTGCCGGGACCAAGTAGGGGGTGACTCGGGAGCCGCCGTTTGGCGGTCGGGTGGCCGTGGTCTGGGCGAATTTTCGAGCGCCGACTGCTTGTGGAAAAATGTCGGAAATCGGGGGCCTTGGACGATTCTCGGTGTCATCCTACCGATGCCTGGGATTCGTACAAATAGCTTATATGGGGGACATGTGTCACATTCGGCATGCCCCCCCCTGCGCGCCCCTCAAGCGTGACCGCGATGCTGCTCGAACGGATGAAGGATTGCGCGGTCGGTTTTAATCGAGCAGCATCGCGGTCACGCTTGAGGGCGCGCAGGTCGCCCGAGACGAATGCATGCAGTACACCGGATGGCTGTGTAGTGTCTCCCTCGACGTCCTAGAACGGTCTCGGCTTCGGACGAAACTCGCGAGCACGGGCGGCACTGGTAGCCGTTCGGAAATCGTCCAAGTCGTGTCTAAGTAGGGGACATCGACGGAGACACTGCACAGGAATCCCTTGTACTGCATGAGGCGCGGACTCTCTATTGCTATGCGGCGGCTCCCTTGCATACTCCCAACGGTCCCGGTAGCGGATGCGGCTCGGAAGGGGGGTGGGGCACTGGTAGCCTTTCCCTAAGTTTGCCGGGACCAAGTAGGGGATGACTCGGGAGCCGCCGTTTAGCGGTCGGGTGGCGGTGGTCTGGGCGAATTTTCGAGCGCCGACTGCTTGTGGAAAAAAGTCGGAAATCGGGGGCCTTGGACGATTCTCGGTGTCATCCTACCGATGCCTGGGATTCGTACAAATAGCTTATATGGGGGACATGTGTCACATTCGGCATGCCCCCCCCCTGCGCGCCCCTCAAGCGTGACCGCGATGCTGCTCGAACGGATGAAGGATTGCGCGGTCGGTTTTAATCGACCAGCATCGCGGTCACGCTTGAGGGGCGCGCAGGTCGCCCTAGACGAATGCATGCAGTACACCGGATTGCTGTGCAGTGTCTCCCTCGACGTCCTAGAACGGTCTCGGCTCCGGACGAAACTCGCGAACACGGGCGGCACTGGTAGCCGTTCGGAAATCGTCCATGTCGTGTCTAAGTAGGGGACTTCGACGGAGACACTGCAGGAATCGCTGGCGCCCTACATGTGATACTGACTCTCTATTGCTATGCGGAGGCTCCTTGCATACTCCCAACGTTCCCGGTAGCGGATGCGGCTCAGAAGAGGGGTGGGGCACTGGTAGCCTTTCCCTAAGTTTGTCGGGACCAAGTAGGGGATGACTCGGGAGCCGCCGTTTAGCGGTCGGGTGGCCGTGGTCTGGGCGAATTTTCAGCGCCGACTGCTTGTGGAAAAAAGTCGAAAATGGGGGGCCTTGGACGATTCTCGGTGTCATCCTACCGATGCCCACCAAAGAGTTCCGTACCAAAATGAAAGCATGTAAAGGACATGTGGTCATTCGGCATGGCCCCTGCTACGCCTCCCTCAGGCGTGACCGCGATGCTGCTCGAATGGATGAAGGGTTGCCCGGTCGGTTTTCATCGAGCAGCATCGCGGTCACGCTTGAGGGGCGCGCAGGTCGCCCGAGACGAATGCATGCAGTACACCGGATTGCTGTGCAGTGTCTCCCTCGACGTCCTAGAACGGACTCGGCTTCGGACGAAACCCGCGAACACGGGCGGCACTGGTAGCCGTCCGGAAATCGTCCATGTCGTGTCTAAGTAGGGGACTTCGACGGAGACAGTGCACAGGAATCCCTTGTACTGCATGAGGCGCGGACTCTCTATTGCTATGCGGCGGCTCCCTTGCATACTCCCAACGTTCCCGGTAGCGGATGCGGCTCGGAAGAGGGTGGGGCACTGGTAGCCTTTCCCTAAGTTTGCCGGGACCAAGTAGGGGATGACTCGGGGGCCGCCGTTTGGCGGTCGGTTGGCCGTGGTCTGGGCGAATTTTCGAGCGCCGACTGCTTGTGGAAAAAAGTCGGAAATCGGGGGCCTTGGACGATTCTCGGTGTCATCCTACCGATGCCTGGGATTCGTACAAATGGCTTATATGGGGGACATGTGTCATTCGGCATGCCCCCCCTGCTCGCCCCTCAAGCGTGACCGCGATGCTGCTCGAACGGGTGAAGGATTGCGCGGTCGGTTTTAATCGCGCAGCATCGCGGTCACGCTTGAGGGGCGCGCAGGTCGCCCTAGACGAATGCATGCAGTACACCGGATTGCTGTGCAGTGTCTCCCTCGACGTCCTAGAACGGTCTCGGCTTCAGACGAAACTCGCGAACACAGGCGGCACTGGTAGCCGTTCGGAAATCGTCCATGTCGTGTCTAAGTAGGGGACTTCGACGGAGACACTGCACAGGAATCCCTTGTACTGCATGAGGCGCGGACTCTCTATTGCTATGCGGCGGCTCCCTTGCATATTCCCAACGGCCCCGGTAGCGGATGCGGCTCGGAAGAGGGGTGGGGCACTGGTAGCCTTTCCCTAAGTTTGCCGGGACCAAGTAGGGGATGACTGGGGAGCCGCCGTTTAGCGGTCGGGTGGCCGTGGTCTGGGCGAATTTTCGAGCGCCGACTGCTTGTGGAAAAAGTCGGAAATCGTGGGCCTTGGACGATTCTCGGTGTCATCCTACCGATGCCTGGGATTCGTACAAAATGAAAAGCACTATGGGGGACGTATTGTCATTCGGCATGCCACCGCGCCCTCAAGCGTGACGCGGGTTTTATCGAACGGATGAAGAGTTGCGCGGTCGTGGTTTAATCCGAGCAGCATGGAATACGCTTGAGGGCGCGCAGGTCGCCTAGACGAATGCATGCAGTACACCGGATTGCTGTGCAGTTTCTCACTCGACGTCCTAGAACGGTCTCGGCTTCGGACGAAACTCGCGAACACGGGCAGCACTGGTAGCCGTTCGGAAATCGTCCATGTCGTGTCTAAGTAGGGGACTTCGGCGGAGACACTGCACAGGAATCCCTTGTACTGCATGAGGCGCGGACTCTCTATTGCTATGCGGAGGCTCCCTTGCATACTCCCAACGGTCCCGGTAGCGGATGCGGCTCGGAAGAGGGGTGGGGCAGTGGTAGCCTTTCCCTAAGTTTGCCGGGACCAAGTAGGGGATGACTCGGGAGCCGCGGTTTAGCGGTCGGGTGGCCGTGGTCTGGGCGGATTTTCGAGCGCCGACTGCTTGTGGAAAAAGGTCGGAGATCGGGGGCCTTGGACGATTCTCGGTGTCATCCTACCGATGCCTGGGATTCGTACAAATAGCTTATATGGGGGACATGTGTCATTCGGCTTGGCCCCCCCTGCGCGCCCCTCAAGCGTGACCGCGATGCTGCTCGAACGGATGAAGGATTGCGCGATCGGTTTTAACCGAGCAGCATCGCGGTCACGCTTGAGGGGCGCGCAGGTCGCCCGAGACGAATGCATGCAGTACACCGGATTGCTGTGCAGTGTCTCCCTCGACGTCCTAGAACGGACTCGGCTCTGGACGAAACTCGCGAACACGGGCGGCACTGGTAGCCGTTCGGAAATCGTCCATGTCATGTCTAAGTAGGGGACTTCGACGGAGACACTGCACAGGAATCCCTTGTACTGCATGAGGCGCGGACTCTCTATTGCTATGCGGCGGCTCCCTTGCATACTCCCAGCGGTCCCGGTACCGGATGCGGCTCGGAAGAGGGGTGGGGCACTGGTAGCCTTTCCCTAAGTTTGCCGGGACCAAGTAGCGGATGACTCGGGAGCCGCCGTTTAGCGGTCCGGTGGCCGTGGTCTGGGCGAATTTTCGAGCGCCGACTGCTTGTGGAAAAAAGTCGGAAATCGGGGGCCTTGGACGATTCTCGGTGTCATCCTACCGATGCCTGGGATTCGTACAAATGGCTTATATGGGGGACATGTGTCATTCGGCATGCCCCCCCTGCGCGCCCCTCAAGCGTGACCGCGATGCTGCTCGAACGGATGAAGGATTGCGCGGTCGGTTTTAATCGAGAAGCATCGCGGTCACGCTTGAGGGGCGCGCAGGTCGCCCTAGACGAATGCATGCAGTACACCGGATCGCTGTGCAGTGTCTCCCTCGACGTCCTAGAACGGTCTCGGCTTCGGACGAAACTCGCGAACACAGGCGGCACTGGTAGCCGTTCGGAAATCGTCCAAGTCGTGTCTAAGTAGGGGACTTCGACGGAGACACTGCACAGGAATCCCTTGTACTGCATGAGGCGCGAACTCTCTATTGCTATGCGGCGGCTCCCTTGCATATTCCCAACGGTCCAGGTAGCGGATGCGGCTCGGAAGAGGGGTGGGGCACTGGCAGCCTTTCCCTAAGTTTGCCGGGACCAAGTAGGGGATGACTCGGGAGCCGCCGTTTAACGGTCGGGTGGCCGTGGTCTGGGCGAATTTTCGAGCGCCGACTGCTTGTGGAAAAAAGTCGGAAATCGAGGGCCTTGGACGATTCTCGGTGTCATCCTACCGATGCCTGGGATTCGTACAAATAGCTTATATGGGGGCCATGTGTCATTCGGCATGCCCCCCCTGCGCGCCCCTCAAGCGTGACCGCGATGCTGCTCGAACGGATGAAGGATTGCGCGGTCGGTTTTATCCGAGCATCATCGCGGTCACGCTTGAGGGGCGCGCAGGTCGCCCTAGACGAATGCATGCAGTACACCGGATTGCTGTGCAGTGTCTCCCTCGCCGTCCTAGAACGGACTCGGCTTCGGACGAAACTCGCGAACACGGGCGGCACTGGTAGCCATTCGGAAATCGTCCATGTCGTGTCTAAGTAGGGGACTTCGACGGAGACACTTCACAGGAATCCCTTGTACTGCATGAGGCGCGGACTCTCTATTGCTATGCGGCGGCTCCCTTGCATACTCCCAACGGTCCCGGTAGCGGATGCGGGCTCGGAAGAGGGTGGGGCACTGGTAGCCTTTCCCTAAGTTTGCCGGGACCAGAGTAGGGGATGACTCGGGAGCCGCCGTTTAGCGGTCGGGTGGCCGTGGTCACCAGGCGAATTTTTCGAGCGCCGACTGCTTGTGGAAAAAGTCGATCGGGGCCTTGGACGATTCTCGGTGTCATCCTACCGATGCCTGGGATTCGTACAAATGAAAGCTTATATTAAGGACATGTGTCATTCGGCATGCCCCTGCTACGCGCCCTCAAGCGTGACCGCGATGCTGCTCGAATGGATGAAGCATTGCCCGGTCGGTTTTAATCGGGCAGCATCGCGGTCACGCTTGAGGGCGCGCGCAGGTCCCCCGAGACGAATGCATGCAGTACCCCGGATTGCTGTGCAGTGTCTCCCTCGACGTCCTAGAACGGACTCGGCTTCGGATGAAACTCGCGAACACTGGCGGCACTGGTAGCCGTTCGGAAATCGTCCATGTCGTGTCTAAGTAGGGGACTTCGACGGAGACACTGCACAGGAATCCCTTGTACTGCATGAGGCGCGGACTCTCTATTGCTATGCAGCGGCTCCCTTGCATACTCCCAACGGTCCCGGTAGCGGATGCGGCTCGGAAGAGGGGTGGGGCACTGGTAGCCTTTCCCTAAGTTTGCCGGGACCAAGTAGGGGATTACTCGCGAGCCGCCGTTTAGCGGTCGGGTGGCCGTGGTCTGGGCGAATTTTCGAGCGCCGACTGCTTGTGGAAAAAAGTCGGAAATCGGGGGCCTTGGACTATTCCCGGTGTCATCCTACCGATGCCTGGGATTCGTACAAATAGCTTATATGGGGGACATGTGTCATTCGGCATGCCCCCCCTGCGCGCCCCTCAAGCGTGACCGCGATGCTGCTCGAACGGATGAAGGAGTGCCCGGTCGGTTTTAATCGAGAAGCATCGCGGTCACGCTTGAGGGGCGCGCAGGTCGCCCGAGACGAATGCATGCAGTACACCGTATTGCTGTGCAGTGTCTCCCTCGACGTCCTAGAACGGTCTCGGCTACGGACGAAACTCGCGAACACGGGCGGCACTGGTAGCCGTTCGTAAATCGTCCATGTCGTGTCTAAGTAGGGGACTTCGACGGAGACACTGCACAGGAATCCCTTGTACTGCATTAGGCGCGGACTCTCTCTTGCTATGCGGCGGCTCCCTTGCATACTCCCAACGGTCCCGGTAGCGGATGCGGCTCGGAAGAGGGGTGGGGCACTGGTAGCCTTTCACTAAGTTTGCCGGGACCAAGTAGGGGATGACTCGGGAGCCGCCGTTTAGCGGTCGGGTGGCCGTGGTCTGGGCGAATTTTCGAGCGCCGACTGCTTGTGGAAAAAAGTCGGAAATCGGGGGCCTTGGACGATTCTCGGTGTCATCCTACCGATGCCGGGGATTCGTACAAATAGCTTATATTGGGGACATGTGTCATTCGGCATGCCCCCCCCCTGCGCGCCCCTCAAGCGTGACCGCGATGCTGCTCGAACGGATGAAGGATTGCGCGGTCGGTTTTAATCGAGCAGCATCGCGGTCACGCTTGAGGGGCGCGCCAGATCATGCATTACACCGGATTGCTGTGCAGTGTCTCCCTCGACATCCGAGAACGGACTCGGCTTCGGACGAAACTCGCGAACACGGGCGGCACTGGTAGCCGTTCGGAAATCGTCCATGTCGTGTCTAAGTAGAGGACTTCGACGGAGACACTGCACAGGAATCCCTTGTACTGCATGAGGCGCGGACTCTCTATTGCTATGCGGCGGCTCCCTTGCATACTCCCAACAGTCCCGGTAGCGGATGCGGCTCGGAAGAGGGGTGGGGCACTGGTAGCCTTTCCCTAAGTTTGCCGGGACCAGGTAGGGGATGACTCGGGAGCCGCCGTTTAGCAGTCTGGTGGCCGTGGTCTGTGCGAATTTTCGAGCGCCGACTGCTTGTGGAAAAAAGTCGGAAATCGGGGGCCTTGGACGATTCTCGGTGTCATCCTACCGATGCCTGGGATTCGTACAAATGGCTTATATGGGGGACATGTGTCATTCGGCATGCCCCCCCCTGCGCGCCCCTCAAGCGTGACCGCGATGCTGCTCGAATGGATGAATGATTGCCCGGTCGGTTTTAATCGAGAAGCATCGCGGTCACGCTTGAGGGGCGCGCAGGTCGCCCTAGGCGAATGCATGCAGTACACCGGATTGCTGTGCAGTGTCTCCCTCGACGTCCTAGAACGGTCTCGGCTTCGGACGAAACTCGCGAACACGTGCGGCACTGGTAGCCGTTCGGAATCGTCCATGTCGTGTCCAAGTAGGGGACTTCGACGGAGACACTGCACAGGAATCCTTGTACTGCATGAGTACCAGACTCTCTATTGCTATGCGGCTCCTTGCATACTCCCAACGGTCCCGGTAGCGGATGCATCGGAAGAGGGGTGGGGCACTGGTAGCCTTTTCCTAAGTTTGCCGGGACCAAGTAGGGGATGACTCGGGAGCCGCCGTTTAGCGGTCGGGTGGCCGTGGTCTGGGCGAATTTTCGAGCGGCGACTGCTTGTGGAAAAAAGTCGGAAATCGGGGGCCTTGGACGATTCTCGGTGTCATCCTACCGATGCCTGGGATTCGTACAAATAGCTTATATGGGGGACATGTGTCATTCTGCATGCCCCCCCCTGCGCGCCCCTCAAGCGTGACCGCGATGCTGCTCGAACGGATGAAGGATTGCGCGGTCGGTTTTAATCGAGCAGCATCGCGGTCGCGCTTGAGGGGCGCGCAGGTCGCCCTAGACGAATGCGTAATTTACACCCGGATTGCTGTGCAGTGTCTTCGACGTCCTAAAGACGGTCTCGGCTTCGGACGAAACTCGCGAACACGTGCGGGCACTGGTAGCCGTTCGAAATCGTCATGTCGTGTCAAGTCGGGGACTTCGACGGAGACACTGCACAGGAATCCCTTGTACTGCATGGGGCTTGGACTCTCTATTGCTATGCGGCGGCTCCCTTGCATACTCCCAACGGTCCCGGTAGCTGATGCGGCTCGGAAGAGCGGTGGGGCACTGGTAGCCTTTCCCTAAGTTTGCCGGGACCAAGTAGGGGATGACTCGGGAGCCGCCGTTTAGCGGTCGGGTGGCCGTGGGCTGGGCGAATTTTCGAGCGCCGACTGCTTGTGGAAAAAAGTCGGAAATCGGGAGGCCTTGGACGATTCTCGGTGTCATCCTAACGATGCCTGGGATTCGTACAAATATAGCTTATATGGGGGACATGTGTCATTCGGCATGCCCCCCTGCGCGCCCCTGAAGCATGACCGCGATGCTGCTCGAACGGATGAAGGATTGCGCTGTCGGTTTTAATCGAGTAGCATCGCGGTCACGCTTGAGGGGCGCGCAGGTCGCCCGAGACGAATGCATGCAGTACACCAGATTGCTGTGCAGTGTCTCCCTCGACGTCCTAGAACGGTCTCGGCTTCGGACGAAACTCGCGAACACGGGCGGCACTGGTAGCCGTTCGGAAATCGTCCATGTCGTGTCTAAGTAGGGGACTTCGACGGAGACACTGCACAGGAATCCTTTGTACTGCATGAGTTGCGGACTCTCTATTGCTATGCTGCGGCACCCTTGCATATACTTTCAACGGTCCCCTATAAGACAATCGTCTCCATCCCCAAAATCGTTTCAAATCACCAAATTCAATCTCCCACTTGCCTTCCCACCAAGGACACCCGATTGCTATGCAGTGGGCTCTCGTATGGGTCTCGACATTGGACGCATTTGCAGGAAACGGATTGGCACTGGTAGCCTTTTCAATTCGTCCGTATGTCGGGTTCTATAGTAGGCGACCTCTGTTTAGCTTCTGGGATTGTTGTTTTATATGCACCCGACTGTTAAATGTGTGGGCTCTCTTGGGGTCTCTCGGAACGGTGTATGGTTTGGACGCATCTCGCGAAGTGATCGGCACTGGTAGTCGATCCAGACTCGTCCAAATCGTCTTCAGGAAAGAGATTCCGTGGGTGCCCTCTGTTTAACTCTCAGGTCTCTTATGATGTTTCGCCCCATTCTGTCCCCATCACAATTTTTCCTGGCCGTTCTTGTACCCTACCAGCTACACAACGCTCTATTAAGACAATCGCCTCGATCCCCCAAAATGGTTTTAAATTGTTAATCTTCTGCAAATTCAATCTCCCGCTTGCTTTCCCACCAAGGACACCCGATTGCTATGCAGTGGGCTCTCGTATGGGTCTCGACACTGGACGCATTTGCGGTAAACGGATTGGCACTGGTAGCCTATTCAATTCGTCCATATGTCGGGTTTCTATAGTAGGCGAGCCCCTGTTTAGCCTTTGGGATTGTTTTATATGCACCCGACCGTTAAATGGTAGGCTCTCTTGGCGTCTCGCAACGGGGGTATGGTTTGGACGCATCTCGGGAAGTGATCGGCACTGGTAGTCGATCCAGACTCGTCCAAATCGTCTTCAGGAACGAGATTCCGTGGGTGCCCTCTGTTTAACTCTCGGGTCCCTTAAGATGGTTTGCTCCATTCACTCGCCTTCACAAAGTATCCTGGTCCTTTTTGCGCCCTACCAACTAACTACACAACCCTCTATTCAGACAATCGGCTCCATCCCTAAAATGGTTTCAAATTGTTACTATTCACCAAATTCAAGATCCCACTCCTTCCCACCAAGGACACCCGATTGCTATGCAGTGGGCTCTCGTATGGGTCTCGACATTGGACGCATTTGCAGGGAGGAACGGATTGGCACTGGTAGCCTATTCTATTCGTCCATATGTCGTGTTCTATAGTAGGCGAGCCCCTGTTTAGCCTTTGGGATTGTTTTGTATGCACCCGACTGTTAAATGTGTAGGCTCTCTTGGCGTCTCGGAACGGATGTATGGTTTGGACGCGTCTCGGGAAGTGATCGGCACTGGTAGTCGATCCAGACTCGTCCAAACTGGCTTCAACAAAGAGATTCTTCGGGGCCCCCATGTTTAACTCTTGGGTCGTTTAGGAGGGTGCGATCCTTTTTCTCCACATCACGAATTTTCCCGCTCCTCCTTGCTTGCCCCCTACCAACCCCACAACTTTCTACTAAAACCGTCGGCTCCTCCCCGAAAATCCATTTTAAATTGTTACTCATCACCAAATTCAAGATCCCACTCTCCTTCCCACCAAGGACACCCAATTGCTATGCAGTGGGCTCTCGTAAGGGTCTCGACATTGGGCGCATTTGCGTGTGACGGATCGGCACTGGTAGCCTTTTCAATTCGTCCATATGTCGGGTTGTATAGTAGGCGAGCCCCTGTTTAGCCTTTGGGATTGTTTTATATGCACCCGACTGTTAAAATGTTGGGCTCTCTTGGCGTCTCGCAACGGGGGTATGGTTTGGACGCATCTCGGGAAGTGATCGGCACTGGTAGTCGATCCAGACTCGTCCAAATCGTCTTCAGGAACGAGATTCCGTGGGTGCCCTCTGTTTAACTCTCGGGTCCCTTAAGATGGTTTGCTCCATTCACTCGCCTTCACAAAGTTTCCTGGTCCTTTTTGCGCCCTACCAACTAACTACACAACCCTCTATTCAGACAATCGGCTCCATCCCTAAAATGGTTTCAAATTGTTACTATTCACCAAATTCAAGATCCCACTCCTTCCCACCAAGGACACCCGATTGCTATGCAGTGGGCTCTCGTATGGGTCTCGACATTGGACGCATTTGCAGGGAGGAACGGATTGGCACTGGTAGCCTATTCTATTCGTCCATATGTCGTGTTCTATAGTAGGCGAGCCCCTGTTTAGCCTTTGCGATTGTTTTGTATGCACCCGACTGTTAAATGTGTAGGCTCTCTTGGCGTCTCGGAACGGATGTATGGTTTGGACGCGTCTCGGGAAGTGATCGGCACTGGTAGTCGATCCAGACTCGTCCAAATTGGCTTCAACAAAGAGATTCTTTGGGGCCCCATGTTTAACTCTTGGGTCGTTTAGGAGGGTGCGATCCTTTTTCTCCACATCACAAATTTTCCCGCTCCTTCTTGCACCCTACCAACCCCACAACTTTCTACTAAACCCTCGGCTCCTCCCCGAAAATCCATTTTAAATTGTTACTCATCACCAAATTCAGAACCCACTCTCCTTCCCACCAAGGACACCCGATTGCTATACGAGTGGAGGCTCTCGTATGGAATCTCGACATTGGACGCATTGCAGGGAGGAACGGATTGGCGCTGGCCTATTCTATTCGTCCATATGTCGTGTTCTATAGTAGGCGAGCCCCTGTTTAGTAACAGGATTTGTTTTGTATGCACCCGACTGTGCAGGCTCGCGAAAAGTCTCGGAACGGATGTATGGTTTTGGACGCGTCTCGAGAGTGATCGGCACTGGTAGTCGATCCAGACTCGTTCAAATCGGCTTCAACAAAGAGATTATTTGGGGCCCCCATGTTTAACTCTTGGGTCGTTTAGGAGGGTGCGATCCTTTTTCTCCACATCACAAATTTTCCCTCTCCTTCTTGCACCCTACCAGCCCCACAACTTTCTACTAAAACCCTCAGCTCCTCCCGAAAATCCATTTTAAATTGTTACTCATCACCAAATTCATTCAAGAACCCACTCTCCTTCCCACCAAGGACACCCGATTGCTATGCAGTGGGCTCTCGTATGGGTCTCGACATTGGACACATTTGCAGGGAGGAACGGATTGGCACTGGTAGCCTATTCTATTCGTCCATATGTCGTGTTCTATAGTAGGCGAGCCCCTGTTTAGCCTTTCGGATTGTTTTGTATGCACCCGACTGTTAAATGTGTAGGCTCTCTTGGCGTCTCGGAACGGATGTATGGTTTGGACGCGTCTCGGGAGTGATCGGCACTGGTAGTCGATCCAGACTCGTCCAAATCGGCTTCAACAAAGAGATTCTTTGGGGCCCCCATGTTTAACTCTTGGGTCGTTTAGGAGGGTGCGATCCTTTTTCTCCACATCACAAATTTTCCCTCTCCTTCTTGCACCCTACCAGCCCCACAACTTTCTGCTAAAACCCTCGGCTCCTCCCGAAAATCCATTTTAAATTGTTACTCATCACCAAATTCATTCAAGAACCCACTCTCCTTCCCACCAAGGACACCCGATTGCTATGCAGTAGGCTCTCGTAAAAGTCTCGACATTGGGCGCATTTGCGTGTGACGGATCGGCACTGGTAGCCTTTTTCAATTCGTCCATATGTCGGGTTCTATGGTAAGGCTTGAGCCTGTTTAGCCTTTAAAGGATTGTTTTATATACCCGACTGTTAAATGTTGGGCTCTCTTGGCCTCACCAATGGGGTATGGTTTGGACGCATCTCGGGAAGTGATCGGCACTGGTAGTCGATCCAGACTCGTCCAAATCGTCTTCAGGAACGAGATTCCGTAGGTGCCCTCTGTTTAACTCTCGGGTCCCTTATGATGGTTTGCTCCATTCACTCGCCTTCACAAAGTTTTCTGTTCTTTTTGCGCCCTACCAACTAACTACACAACCCTCTATTCAGACAATCGGCTCCATCCCTAAAATGTTTTCAAATTGTTACTATTCACCAAATTCAAGATCCCACTCCTTCCCACCAAGGACACCCGATTTCTATGCAGTGGGCTCTCGTATGGGTCTCGACATTGGACGCATTTGCAGGGAGGAACGGATTGGCACTGGTAGCCTATTCTATTCGTCCATATGTCGTGTTCTATAGTAGGCGAGCCCCTGTTTAGCCACCGTTAGGATTGTTTGTACGCACCCGAGTGTTAAATGTGTAGGCTCTCTTGGCGTCTCGGAACGGATGTATGGTTTGGACGCGTCTCGAGGAAATGATCGGCACTGGTAGTCGATCGGGCGCTCGTCAAATTGGCTTCAACAGAAGAGAGATTCCTTGGGGCTAATAGCCTTAACTCTTGGGTCGTTTAGGAGGGTGCGATCCTTTTCTCCCACATCATGAAATTTCCGCTCTCTCGCTTCAACCCACAACCGTGGCTGCTAAACCGTCGGCTCCTCCCCGAAAATCCATTTTAAATTGTTACTCATCACCAAATTCAAAGGTCCACTCTCCTTCCCACAAGGACACCCGATTGCTATGCAGTGGGCTCTCGTAAGGGTCTCGACATTGGGCGCATTTGCGTGAGACGGATCGGCACTGGTAGCCTTTTTCAATTCGTCCATATGTCGGGTTCTATAGTAGGCGAGCCCCTGTTTAGCCTTTGGGGATTGTTTTATATGCACTCGACTGTTAAATGTTAGGCTCTCTTGGCGTCTCGCAACGGGGGTATGGTTTGGCCGCATCTCGGGAAGTGATCGGCACTGGTAGTCGATCCAGACTCGTCCAAATTGGCTTCAGGAATGAGATTTCGTGGGTGCCCTCTCTTTAACTCTTGGGTCGCTTATGATGGTTTTGCTCCATTCTCTCGCCTTCACAAATTTTCCTGGTCCTCTTTGCGCCCTACCAATGACACAACCCTCTATTAAGACAATCGGCTGCATCCCCAAAATCGTTTCAAATCACCAAATTCAAGATCCCACTCTCCTTCCCACCAAGGACACCCGATTGCTATGCAGTGGGCTCTCGTATGGGTCTCGACATTGGACGCATTTGCGGGAAACGGATTGGCACTGGTAGCCTTTTCTATTCGTCCATATGTCGTGTTCTGTAGTAGAAGAGCCCAGTTTAGCCTTTGGGATTGTTTTACATGCACCCGACTGTTAAATGTGTGGGCTCTCTTGGCGTCTCGGAATGGTGGTATGGTTTGGACGC
>VDFB02305246.1:0-12401 GCA_007258455.2 Sequoia sempervirens | reverse complement strand
AGAAATAAAGGTGTTTTTAAGCTATTTTAGGATCTTCCAAATTCTAAAAAAGTCACAAGCTATAACAGTTACATCCTTCCCCACAATGTCTCAAAAATCCTAAAAAAAGGTAAGCGGAAACCATTTGGCCCAAGAGCCTTAAAGATCCAAAAAGAAGAAAAATATTTTCTAACTTCCTCTTTGGTAACAGTCTTAGACAAATAAAGGCTATCATCCATTGTCAAGATTGAGGGGATACTATCCAACATTTGATCAACTAGACTAGAAGGATAAAGTGGTTGTCCAATCAAATGGTTTTGAAAAAAGTAGAAGTCATCTACCTCAACTCCTCATCAGTACTTTAACCTTGCCCCCGTTTCCATCCCTAATTGTAGTAATAGTGTCCCATTTTCTATGATGAAGCATCGATAGATGAGAAAAAAAGTATTTTGTCCTCATCCTTCAACCATTGGATCCTAGATTTTTGTTTCCAAAAAATCTCTTCTTTTTGCATAATATCCTTCCAATTTGTAGAGATATATTTTTCTTGAGAAGGGTACCCTCATTTGTTTTTCCTTTAGCCATACTTTTTTGAACCTCCTTTATATTATTTGTTATTTTCTTATTTTTCTCAAACATTTTCAAAGAAGTGCGTGCTCCAATCTTTAACTTTGTTCTTAATATTAAGAAATTTCTAGGCCACTCTAAACATCACAATCCCTTAGACTAGGATATTCCACCAAGAAGAAATTCCAAAAACTATTAACCCTAGTATTGAGGAAATTTAGGATCAATTTCCTCCTATTAAGTCCTCTTATATTCCAAGATAAGATTCTCATTTATGAGTTTTCTTAGAGGTAACCTCCAAGGTTTTTTTGTCTCCCATTAGTAATGTCCATAGCTATCTCTCTTTACCTAGTATTTGTACTGTATGAAGGTCTTCCACTTTTACCATCCACACCCATGTATGTTGATTTCCTACTCTAGGGTTTGTTAGAACCTTTTCCTTTTTTTCCTAGTGTTATCCAACCTTGTTGCTCATCATTTACATTGCTAAGGTTGCAACTCCCTATAGTTAGCTTAGGAGCCTCCCAAGACCCATTAACAAGGCCTTGGAAAAGCCTCAACATTCACAAGGGTAATGGATCTTTCCACCTTAGTAACCTCTTTAATACCTTTTTCATCCATTCTAGGCTACATGTTTTCTTGATCTACTAGGTTAGAGATATGATTACACTGATGCAGAAAGGCATCCTCATTTTGGTTCATTTCTTTCTTTTTAGTTTGAATAGAAGTGCTTTTCCTCTCTTTGTCATCTATTTGACTACCAACAAGCTCCTCCTTGGTAGAAGCAACTTCCTCAAAGATCACATTATTCATTTGTTGTTTATCCAATTTAGTGACATGCCTGGTTAGTGAAACCAACCCCTTAGCAACGTTTCTAATTGAGCCTAATTTTTTTATTTAGGGGCATTGAGGACTAAATCCTTCATCTTTTCTTAGGGGGAGCACATAATATTAGGAGGCCATCTTCAAAAGGGTACCCCTCATAGTTAGTAGGAGACATAGGTCCCTTCAACTTTTCACAATGCATATTAGGCTTATTAGTAGTGTTCTTTTGTTTTTTAGCATGACTATTGGCCACTTTATAAGGAATTGGATATTGATTAATCAAATTTCCTAACTTTAAACAATTTTGACAAAAGATTTTTGAGTTTCCATACACAATAGATTGAATCCATTTTCCAAATTTAAAAACCAAAGCAATTGAAGTTGGCAACATTTTGTAAACATCCATATTGATGCAAAACCTACTCTAAACTTTTCCCTAGTCACCTTGTCCACTGCTATGAAATGACCAAAGGAGTTTGCAATCTAGACAAAAGTCTCCTCATCTCAGAATTCTAGTGAGAGGCTTGGAAGCCGAACCCATATAAGGGTTGTTTTGGCAAAATCTGCTTTACGATCAAAACTCAATTTTCTCTTTGACATTTTCTATATATCCAAAGACCACATGCCAAGTCCCTAAAAAGATCTTGTAAATGAACGTGAAGAGGAATGTTAATTAAAGTATAAAATTACCATTAATTAAACGACTACTAAAATATTAATATTTAAATAGAGCTATTTAGATTTGCAGTGTGAAAGTTCTGCACTCAAAATACATTCAATAATAAGAAGAAACAGCATTTATGTGTTCGAGTTAAAAAAAAGGCATTCACTAAAGATGCTCAAACAACTAAATTGTGTAAGGCGTAGATTCATTCCCGAGAGCTTGGAGTGGATGCACACAGTCCCGTACAGAAGTTTGTCACTTCAGACAATAGTAGCATGCATTTATTGGCAAGAGTGGTTTGTATTTATTGTGAAAGTGTTCTTAAATAAACTTTTGAAAGGAAGTTACAAATTTGTAGTGAATTTTTAAGAAGTTCTATTGCTAAATCTTAAACAGTGGATAGTAAAGGATAAAAGCCTCAATTTTTTGCACATTACTTCACAATTTAGTGAGAAATCTCAGGCACACCCACTCCATGGCAGCAGTGCCTAATCACCTCCTAATGTTTGGATGTTCAATTTAGAAGGGCATGCCATTACTGAAATGCTCTGTTCTCATGGTTTTGATAACTTCAAGCGCCAGAATTTGTTGGGAGCCACTCTTATACATCAACCATAGCTCTCCTCCAGCTTCCATAGAAAATTGGCATAGGAGGCAATTACATAGCTGCCAACATCAGTCACAGTCAATTATACATTCTTAAATTAGCCAAGAAAGCCAAGATTTAAGAGCTTAAAAGAAAGTGGACAATTGGGTACCAGTCATGAGGGGCAGCCAGGACTGCTTGATCAAAGTAAGCTTGGGCTCTGTCTACATCTTTATGGCTTTCCCATATGAGCTGGGCATAAAGTGACAGCACTTCTCCATCTTCAGGACCGGCCATTATGGCCCTTTCATAGAATTCCTCTGCCTTGCCAATGTCCCCTTTCACCTAACATCACCGCAGAACATATTTTTCCTTCAATTAACAGTGAGAATCAAAGATATCAACGATCTCCATGCAACTAAATGTACAAAAAAGGACTTTCCAATGAGAATCCTGCTAGCTTACCTCGTGTAAGAACTTGGCATGGTTCCTGAGCGGGAGAGGATTGCCAGGATTTGCTTCCAAAATCTCTTCATAATATACGTTTGTAAGCTTGCAATGGCAGTCTTGTGGCTTTCTCATGCGAGGGGAAGTGCCAAATGAAACAATGTAGGAGTTTTACCGTAGCAACATGTAAGAGAGAGGTACAGATAGAATGTTGATCTCCATGGCTCACCTCTCATTCCAGGAAATGCGATAATAAAACAGAAGTATGCAAGAAGATTAAGAAGATTGTTTCAGATTTTGATTTGGAAAAAAAAGAAGCTGCAGAAGAGGATCAACGTTGAAAAGAGGAGGAAAGCATCTGAGTTGGGATTCTTCTACAAATGAAGGATGCCAAGTTCCTTTCAAAATTTTGTTCTGGCTGTTTATGCTTCTATTTTTTTTAAATACTCTTGGTTGTACTGTTTGATGAGTTTAAATCTCTGTGTGTGTTTGAATTCTATGATTGAAATTATGTCTGTATATACTTTGCAAATTTTCCTATAAAGAAACCTTAGGGAAGACATTGTCTAAATTTCTTCAATACAATTGATTTGTTAAAATTGTTGTTGACAAGAGCCTGTTAGAACATTATTGATTGGGTTTTAACCCAGATCTAGAATTTCATTTGTTCGAAACAAAATATTTAATTAATGACTGAGAACCAGGATTAAATATGGGTATTTTTATTTATTTTTATAAATATAGATTCATAGGTTATATATATATATGTAGATATAATTCTTTCTAATTTATTGGAAAGTGTTTAAAAAAATTCGTGAGGCTGGGTAGTTTTTTAAAAAAAAAATAAAATAGATGAGGGTTTATTTTGGTACCCTGTGTATAAATGGCTGGGGTTTAAATCCGCGAGTTTTATTGTTTTATTTTTTTATTTTACAAAATTCATTTTTATATTAAAATAAATATATATATATCAATATCAAGTTTTCGTGGCTTGATCTTTGCTTTCTTTTGTACTGAGAAAGATAATCTATTTTGTTCCGTAACCTAGAAATGCATTATTGTTTGAACTTTCTTTGGCAATGTTTTTTTGGATTATCGCTACTGCATCTAAATATAGCATATAAATATAGTGCTTTCGATAAACTCATTTCATCTATATTGAAATTCCTTTGTAGTCACTCTAATTCATACAGAAATTTATATTGAATACCTAATATATTTAACAAGTCCGTGCGAGGTCGAATTTCGCAGACTCCCCTATGCTTCTGCATTGTCTTTTTATTCTCTCTCAGGTGTTTTGTAGAGGGGTGTGGTTGGTGGCGCTACATCACCCCTCATCAAGGATAGTGCGCTCGTATTATGTCGCCACCGATAGTTAAATATATGACTTAATGGTGCTCCTGCGATGGAAAACAAAGTCTCCCTTTGTCAGCTCACATTGGCGCGCTTTAGTGATTTCATAATATAGTTTCCTTTAATGCGATCCTATCTCGATATCTTTACATATCTTCTTTATCATGTTTAGTGTCTTGATTTCGCTATGCAAGAAAACATTTCTAAATCTCGTATGTATATATGTGGGCTTCAGCTTCTTTATAATAGGGTCTCGATATGTATTGATTTGAGTTTTAGGTATTTAAATAATTATATAATTATATATATATATAGGTTAATATTAATATCAAATTTATTATTAATTTTAATATTAATATATATATATATATATATTGATTGTAATGTTTCAATAGGTTAGTTATTAATTAATTTTTTAATATGATAGATAGATAGTTTACATTTATTTATATTATTTAAAAGATTCGTTGAATGTGGTGTTTTATGAAAATAAGTGTAATGGTGAAAAGTAGAGATAAATTGGATGTTATTAATTAAATGAAGTTCTTGTGTTACTGAATTACATTTTCATGGGAATTTTTCCATGCTTTGAGACGTGCCTTATGGTATTATTTGTTAATGATTCTTTTGAGTTATAACATTTCATGTATTATGGGTTTTCTTTTATTTGGGGGTTTATGTCCTGCAAGGAAACCCTAGAGTTTAGCAATCTTGTTTAGGAACCTAAGTGATTCCAGAGGTGGGGTAATGTGGTTACTCTTGATTTTGAATTTGAACTTGGATCTTTGATTCGACTTTGATTATGATTTGGTTTACACGTGGATTGTACCAATTTGTGGTTTTGACTTCATGTGATTTGGCGAGATGGCCATGCCTCGCATTTATTTCATTAATGGATTTAGTATTTCTATGTGGGTACAATCCTTGGTGTTAGTTTCTTGTGTTTGAATGTCTGGAGGGAGTGGCTCTAATTGGGAGGTCAGGGCACAAAGGGGCACCAGGACAACCCTCATTAGAGTGAATTTAATAAGTGATAATTTAATTAATTAACTAGGGGGTGGGTAGTAACACACTAAAAAGATAATTGTTACCTCATCCGCCTTTTAGTGCTACCACAGACTAAAGGGGATTGAGAAGGCCATGGTTGGAAAGATCGTTGCCTTGTCTTCACGAAAGGTAACGGTTCCACATGAGCAACCCTATGGGGCGGTTCCTTGAGATAGGTAGCTTAGAAAACCATAGATGGAGGCAGTTCCTAGAACCTGGTTGCCTGGATAATCCATCAGTAGATGGAGGCAGTACCTTACGATAGGTAGCCTGGCGAATCGATGTTAAGCCATGGGATGACACTCTCCTCTAACATTCTTACTTATGTTGTCTCTTGGAAATCCTTTGGAATTGGTCACTTGTCTTGTATTGATGATTTTTGTTGTTTGAATTTGAGTGGTTTCATGTGTTGTATGATTTTCATTAGCTGGTTGTGAGTCTTTGTCTAGATGTTCTTGGTCGGGAACCCTTCCTTAGTGACTCCTAGCACGGGGGTGGTTGGGTGGATCGTGCTTCGCACCCCGTTGGGATTCTCTCTTTTATGCAGGTTCATCTTTCCGTGCTGACTTGTAGTAGCAGTTGATTCTTTGTTCATGGGTTCCAGATTTATGTACTTATGTTATTCTTATACTGATGTATCACTCCCACCTAGTTGGGAATGTTTTGTATATAATTGCACATGGTGCTATTGTGATGTAATCTCATATTGATGCATTGTACTTTTACTTGTAAACTTGGTTATGAAAAGGATTTATAATGATGTTATAACTTTGGATATTATTCTATCTTATGTCTTTATTGTTGTTATTGATGTAATTATATCTATGGATGTTTGAATGTATGGTTCATGAATGGTTAGTTAAATGTTCATGCTATTAAGGGTTAATTCTTAAGTAATGTCCTCGTGTACCTCAAAGGATTAAGTCATGCAAATTGAACAATGGATACATTGTCATAATTAATGTTCACTCCTTTGTCCTTTTAAAAAAAAAAAATTGTTACATTTTACTTAATTCCTTTGGGTTATGCGCGTATGGGCCATGTTCTGGGGTCCCAGGAATTTTCTTCAAAAAGTTGGGGTCAATAATTTCAACCTTTGGTGTCTTGAAATGATACATGATCGCCTGGGTCTAAAATTACTCGATGGTTGGGTATACTCAAGTCTTTCCCTCTTATTTGGACAGTTATGATGAACTAGGCACTTTTATGATGAATTGTGACCTATTATGCTCTAATTGTGAAGATACATGTGACTTCCTCTCTACATGCTTGCTATAACTATCTATCTTGTTCGGTGGAATAACCCTTGCAAGTCTTCAAGGAAATGTTTTCCTTCTTCATCAACTCTTTGTGGCAACCTATGATGTGACATCTCTTCAACAAGGGTTTTATACCTAAGATAAATTTATCTCATGTTATTTTGTTTATTAAAGTCATTATTATTTACTTTGCCTCTACTCCCCTAAGAGCATGTGATGTATACCACCATCATAATTATTGTTTTGAAGGTGTGAACACCAACACAAGGTTTGACTATGGAAAACTCCTATACAACACAACATTTCCCCTTTTTTATGTGTGTCGATCTATGTTTGAAACTTCCAACAATGACAAGTTGCAAAAGGATAGAGAAAATTGTAACTGAGTGACCTAGATTTTGAACATCCCAAAGCCCTAGGATTAGGGTACCTCATTCCCCTATCCTTGCATTTCAAGTCCAACTTTTTATGATAGGTGCCCCTTTGTCTACACATCTCAAATCTATAGTTTTTCAGTCATTTTTTGTTTCTATTTGTGCAATCATTCATATTTTAATATTAGGGATTATGTCAATTAGGTTAATCAAATCACACTCATAAAAATTGTCCTCTTTGCAACAAAGGAAAAAACACAAGCATATTGGTTCTCCTTTGAAGTAGTTAGCCAATCATAAAACCCCATCGGTTCATGTTCCAATGTTAAAACAAAGAAAAACTAGATTTGAGCTAATTCACTACTTAGATCTAGGATCTCTTTTCCCACTTAACACATACAAGATTAGCAATATACAAGAGGACCCTTGCATATTAAAAAAAAGTGAAACAAAGACAATATAGAATTATGACAAATATCATAATTATACGACTTGAGATATATAAAGTAAATATCCTAAGTATACTAAAATAAGTAGATATGATTTTAAAAAATCATTAGATAATATACCCTAGCACACAAACAATTAGAATTCATAGACAAATAAAATCACTCTACAATATTGTTGGTTTAATTTTACTTTAGCAGTTAAGTGAGTTCAACAAATTTTCTATCTTAAATCTTACAAAGGATAAGTAGATACAAAACATAAATTATAGAGACTTGAAATTTTACTTTTGATATACAAAATTTCTAATCTATTTTTAAAATAATTTTAAAAAAAAGTAATAACTTGATTCATGAACCTCAAAATAACTATATAATTGACATGACATTTTTAACAAGGGTTTTTTCACACTACTTAATCTCAATTCAAAATCCAAAATTAATATTGGACAATTTTCTATCGGTGGAAGATCAATAAAGTCATCTCTTGTTATTTCTATATTATCAACATGTAGAGTTGTGAGGGTGTAATCGTTTCATATTTATGATATATTTGCTTTGTGTCAAAGGTTTCATGGTAAATTTATTTATAATATTCCTATTTTCATTTCTTCACTTGAGGCGTGGCTCTAAATTGAACAAGTTACAAATTTAAGCAAGAATAAAATAGCCCAAAAATAGGCTTTCAAGAAGTTAACTGAGTTGTAAGTATGATAGATAATTTTGTTAATTCCAAGAAACAACAGTGGAAATGTGTAGGGGAGAGGACCCAGTAGTTGAGCACCCTAACTTCACTCTTCTAATTATCCTACGTGGAAATTTCATATCACTCCCAATTTTTTATAGCAGCTAACTTGGCAAGTCCCTTGCTTATAACTAAGGTTTGAAGTTCTCATCATCAATTTTGATGAATTAATTATGTGTTATGGTAAAAGGTGTTGAAAATCCCTCTTTTCTAACCCACTACCAACTATAGTCAATTACCACCCCTGGTCTTCATTCCAACTTGTACCAATACTTGAACACTTTATCATTAAAAAAAATCACTTCATATTTTAAATATGAATGCACATTATTCACAAATTAAAAAACTTGTTATTAATAATTAATTAAATATGAATTACATATAATTACTAATAATCCTAAAATAGGGTGAGTTCTTCAATGGTGAAGCACTGGAATAGCAATGGTCAATTTTTAGGACTCTGCAATGGTCAACTTTCAGGAGAAAATCATGAAGGGAAGGGGTTTTAGTGCTAGAAAAGCAACAATCACTTTTTAGGAGGGAACGAGTCTCTACGTCGAAAAAGCGACAATCAATCTTCAGGAGGGAACGGGTTCCAATGCTGGAAAAGCGACGAATTTTTTTTAGGAGGGAATAGGAAATGGTGCAGCAATGGTAAGTACATAAAAAATGCCATAACTTCATCCTCTCGAGGGCCTTGAAGCTTTCAAGGATATGTTGGTCAAATTTTGAAACATGGACCCATAGGGAATGATACTTGGTAGCATGCAAGGCACATACCTACTGGAGTAAAGCATATATTTGCAAAACCTAATTGGGTTTTGTTTTGACCTAGTCGGCATCTGGATCATAGTAAGCAACTAGTTTTTGATATTTGTGAAGAAGATAGGGCACCAGGAGACTACAAGCAGAATCTTATAGCTAAAAGACAAGAGTGAAAGACCCTAAAGTTTTGAAATCGCTTATATGGATAGCTTAGCTTGGACTCCCAACCCCAGAGGCCTTCGTAAGGCAAGGAGAGGCGTGATCCTCTATTTTCCGCGTTTGAGGTTCCATCCGACCAATCACACAAGAAGTCGGTCAGTGCAAGATTCTCAAGTGTCGTTCCAATGGTTTGCACAACCCCAGGATTTCTCTGGCAGGCACCACTCTGAGTCGGCCTGAGAAATGAACAAAGGAAAATACAAGATGATTTTAGAAAAGAAGCTTTACAAAATTCTTGGCATTAGGGGATTCAGAAGGATGTACTGGATAATAATACAAATAAGGAGAACCAGAAGGAAAAAGGGAAAGGACCGTTTGAGAATAAGCAGGCCCAAAAGACCATTACAGGATTGCTGCCTAGGCAAGGCAAAAAAATCAAAAATAAGGGTTCCAGGAGATTTTTTTTTTTGAGAAATGCACCAAGAAGGAAATATTGAAATCAAATTTGGAGACGGAAAGAGCCTACCCACCCATTCAATGCAGAAGGAGCATATCAACATGGCAGAAGAAGGGGGAGATGGCCAAAGGGATTCCCAAGCAAATCGAAAGGGCATATGATAGATTGAATTTCCAAAGCATCTATTTCAGCCTCAAGTTAAGGATATCAGAGACAAAGCATTGATTTGTAAGTATGTGAATTTGACCCCTGATTTAGGTAAATTAAAGGAATTACTGGCTGAGGAATGGGAATGGGTCCAAGAAATTATGGGGATTTTTGTTGTAATATTTTGCAATAAAGAAAGGTGCAATGTTGTGTTTAAAGTTAAATCCTGGATTTTTGAGGGCTCAAGCCTATGCATGCAGCCATGGGTTTCAAATTTTAAGCCCTAAGATTTTGATTTAAGATTTTTTCCTTACTGGATTCAAATCCATGCTTTACCTTTGGAATACATGGTATTGAATTTAATTGAAATCATGGCTAATCAAGTAGGAATATTACTCAAACATGACCATATATTTTTTCAAAACCCTTCAATGCCAGTTAGGGTTTGTGTATTACTTGATATCTCAAAATATTTTCCCCAACAAATCCACCTAGCATCAAAATTTGTGAAATGGGTTCAAAATATCATTTTGGAAACCCCGAATAATGCTTGTGCAAAATGTCATATGTTAGGGCACAAGCCTAAAAATTGTCAGACTAGCCTTGATCACGATGATTCAAACTGTGGGCAATATGCTAATGTTGCTACTAGAGATCTTGCCTCATCACCAAATGATAAATCACTATCATAAATTGTGAAGCATGTTAGCAAGGGGATTTGGTGTGAGAAGAAGATAGAGAACAATCTGGAGATAGGAGGGTAGTCTAAGCTGAAAAATACTCTTTTGATCTCTCTGCAAACCAACAAGAAGAAGGATTTTTTGATGCGAATATACATAGATTGGTGTCTTAACCTATACTCACCTTCTCTTCCCCAAGTTTCAGAACAACACCTAGAAACTATTATGCGAAAATTCATGTTTGAAGATTGTTCAAAGCCCCAAGATGTGACAACAAATAGATGTAGGGGTGTTTTTCCTACTCTCCTATCTCAAGACTCATCTACATTGATTCAATCTACTCAACCTGATAAAATAGGCAAGTTGGAATTGCTAGCAGAACAATTCTTAATATTAGTAGGTTAAAAAATGTATGATGAAATAGCTAAGGATTTGGCAGCTAGGGAACGCTGGGGGGAAGGTGTAGTGGCTCAAGAGGATAGTACAATGGGGGGGAACAAAGCATAAGGTGGATTGGGGGAAAAAAGGGATAACTTATGAATATTATGGGTCAAATAAGTGTACTCATGAAGCTTTAGATCACCATCTATAGCAAGCAGAGTCTTGCTTGGTAGATCAAGAAGACGCAAAATATGATTATTCAAAGATATTGTCCATATCTCATACTCCTTCTCAAGAGATTATGAAGAAGTCACCAGGGAAGCGGGGAAGGAAATCCAATTTGGATAAATTGAAAGAGGAGATTAAAGTAGAGGTTCAAAAAACTATTTATGACTCTATTCCAAGCAAATTCCCAAGGAGCGCTTGTTGCTCTCCTCGAGCACAATGAAGGTCGTCTCATGGAATGTCAGGGGCATAAATTCCCCTAACAAGAGAGCTTGTATCAATAATCAAATTAATGCTTGTGGAGAAGATATTGTTTTACTTCAGGAGTCCAAAATCTCAATACAATCCTATGAAACCTCCCTACAAAAATGGACAAGGTAGAAATTGATCCACTCTCTAGCCCAAGGGGCCTCTAGTGGGCTGATTTCTTTGTGGAACCCTAAATAAGTAAATGTTAGTTCAATAAGGAATGAGTCTAATTGGCAGTTGCTTGAGGTTTCTAAATTTAGCTTGAAATATTGGTTGTTTAATATTTATGGGTCTAATTCATCATTTGACAAGAAAGAGTTGTGGGATGAAATAACTCGTTTTTTAAACAACCTGGGTGATGCTAAAGTTGTTTTGGGAGGAGATTTTAATACTATTGTCTCACTGCAGGAAAAAAGCTGGAGGTATTAGTCTGCAATTGAGAGTGATTGAAGATTTCAATTCTTTCATTCTCACCAATGCTTTGAAAGACATTGCGCCTTTCAAGGAGAAGTACACTTGAATGAACCATAGAAAAGGTTTCTTACAAATTGCTGAAAGATTAGATAGGTTTTTGGTATCTCCAAATTGGTTTTTAGGGTAGCATGACTTGGAATCTGAAATCCTACCTCTTGTTGGCTCTGATCATTACGCGATCTCTTTGCATATATCAAATGTCTCCCTTTCCAAAGGAAAATCATCCTTAAAAATTGAAAGCATGTGGTTTAGGCACCCACGGTTCTTGCCCTTGTTGTGTCAATGGTGGATAAATGCTTCGTTTGAACAAGGTTCAAAAATGTATCAGTTTTATCAAAAATTAAAACATGTTAAACAACAAATAAAAGTATGGAATGAACAGGTGTTAAAAAATGTTTTCTAGCAAAAAGAGGACGTCTTCAAAGAGCTAACTGTGATCCACTAGTAGATTATTCAAAATTGATTAGATGACAATCTATTTGAGAAGCAAAAACAATTGCAAAGGGATTGGGAAGAGTTATGTGCTAGGGAAGAAATATATTGGCACCATAAATCTTGAGAACTATGGCTTA
>VDFB02305245.1:0-11342 GCA_007258455.2 Sequoia sempervirens | reverse complement strand
CCAATTACAATTTCCAAAACATAAATTAAATATATATATACATATATATATTTATTTATATTTATAAATTAAAATTGATATTAAAAACAAAATTTAAATTGAATAAATTGGGTGGACGGAAGTTTGAAAGCCATTATTAATGGCTGGCTATGGGGGCAGTTGCGTACACAACTGACTCCCATATGGGGTGTGCAACTTGTGAAGGCACTGTTGGGTGTTGCCTCCATAGTCCACCTCCCCCTATGGGGGCAGTTGTGGGGGTACCTCCCCCAACCCCCATACGAATATAAACTCAAACCTGCGATTTTAAAAATCGTCGTACAAACATTTTCCCAGGGTTTTCAAAATAGAAAAATTACAAGGAACTTCATAAATAATATATGTATATATATTTCAATATATATATAAATTCATCAAAACAAATGCCCAAGTTGAGCAAATTATTTTCACAAAAAAAAATTCTACAAGAAGAATTTACAAAAAAATTATAGAGGTTTTCAATTTCCCAGCCAAATAAAACTAATTGGAAGAAAAAAAGAATAATCTTCTACATGAAGATCTTTTCCAATACAATCAAAGGTTTTCTACAAATTTTAACAGGAAGATTGAAATCAATTTCTACATAGATTTTCCAAATCTTCTATTGTTTTCCCTCTGGGATTTCTATTGTTTAAAAACAATTTCCTATAGAGGCTCTTAGATTTCACTATAATATATTTTTGGGTATTCTATTTTTTTTAAATCAATTTCTATAGAAGCTCTAAAATTTTCACGACAATTTTTTTTTCAAACACGACAATCTTTCAAATTTACAAAATATATTAAAGCTTTTACACAAATAACATATTCTTCTTGTACAAGCAATTTTAATTTCCAATTTGCAAATAAATAAAAACAATTTAAAGACCCTATTTTTGGATGCTTAAGGAAATGATGTTTGAAGTAGAGTTTTGCCTTCAGATTCCAATTTACCAAAGCTTCTTCCAAATTATCCATTTTTCCAGAAAGATGAAAATAAAAATAGAGCCAAAATTTCTTGAGAGCTTCTTCCCCAATTTTCAACAACCAACGTTAACAATCTCTTCCAATTTTTAACCTCTTTTCAAAAATATATTTTCTCATTGCCATGAAGTAGCCTCTTTCCTCTTTTAATTAATGCAATTATTCTCTCTGAGAATTAATTCCCAACAACAGTGTTTAATTTTTCTAACACATGTCACAAATAAAATATCTTTTCAACCAAATCATATATATTTCCTCTAAGATAATTACAAGATATTTATGCATTTAATAATTCATAATTCACATATTAATTTCTAATTAAATTTAATCTAATTAATTTAATTACTTTACAAAATAAATTTAATCACAAAGATTAAATCACTTTACAAAATAAATTAAATTTGATTAATTAAATCAAATATAAAGCTTCTAACAACATTAATCAAAATTAATTAAATAATCATTAAAAACCATTATAAGCATTAATTAACATTAATTTCCCACAGAACATACCTTGCAAAATAAATAAACGACAAGGAAAATGTGGACAACATAACAACAAAGCATACCAAAACAAGGATTGACAGCACACTGTGACTAGGGTTGTGGCTTGACAAGGGAACCCTGTTACTATTTCCCAATCAACTATTATGTTGGGCAATGGACATGCTCAAACCTGTGAATCTAGGTGGATACGATGTCTTGTACTTGCAATCTTGCAATCAAAACATATGTTGTACATGCAAATAGATCATAAACAATCACACTGTGAAGAGAAAATTATGGAATTGCAAGGTGCTCGCAAGCGAGTGATGCAATCCAATTCCCTTCACCAATATAATGTCACATCAAAACTGACAAAATTAAAACATCAATTAACTACATATGAACATATATCAATATCAACTCAAATAATCAACTATGCTAACTAGAAAGCATGTCATAATCAATAATCATCCATAAAGTGTACCATCACATCACAATATAAAAACCATCATCGCTCCAATGTCAGCAATCAAATAACAACATAGTATCATGGTCTATCAAAGTAAAAGCACTGTCTAAAAACATAAGAAAATCGGAGGGGTGCTACACTTTTGAATTCAAAACTCTAATTGTATGTTTTCTATTCTACTTTTTTAGGGATCTCCCCGAAAGAAGAGACAGTGTGTGGGACAGGAGCAAACCGGTGGCACCCCAATTTTTTAATTATTTACACAACATTAGAGATTATAAAGTTCGGGATAATGCATTGACTACATTTTTCACAGTATTCAAAAAGAACATGTATGATAGAGAAAGAATTCCTAAAAGTTTAGTGGAGAAGTATGAAAATGATATAGCCATTCTTGTATCCACTAATGTATGTATAATAGAGGCGATTGAACCTAGAACAATATGGATTGAGCCTCTTGGATATGAGATTAATGAAAATGAGGCAAAGAGGCACATTGAGTTATTGTTAAATAGTCCTAAGGACTTATCCCTGCCTAGACATGGCACATATGAAGAGAAATCAATTGAAGTATACTTGGATACTTCAACACCTAGAGTTCCAAAAGAGTAAACAAAAAATTTGAACAATACTTTGGAATGTATGGCCTTTCAAAAGATGAAGTAAACGGGTTAAAGGAAGTTGTAGCAAAAAGGAAAGCCAAGGCAGCTGGTGAGTCCTCCAGGCCATGAAGATCAAGAAGATAAGCTTCCACCCCTGCCTCTACATTGCCAAAACCATCTATTATAGCTTATGTTCAAGGGAAGAAGGTGGAGCCCAATGCTCCAGAAAAAATTGATGTTTCTACACCCTCTGGATCTAGCACTTGGACCATAAAGAGGAAGAGTGTACCTCTGGTAGCACCTCCTGCTACCTCCAGAAGGAGGAAGGAACAAAAAGCATCAATAGGATGAAACTTAAGTGAATTTGTAGAAGAGAAAATTGAACTTGGTTTAGAATAAGAAGAACAGCTAAAAAGTAAAAGGAGAAGCAGTACCACTCCAAGCAATGAAGGTGCATCTCAAGAAGCAAGCACCAGAAGAAAGAAGACTACAACTGGCATAGTCTACACTTTAGAAGAAGAGGAAATAGAACTGGAAAGAGAAGCTTTCATAATACATGTTCACAAGCAATTTGAGAAGAAGAAATAAAAGAAATAAGAAGAAGGCTCTTCAGAGCAAAAGCAGAAGAAAAAGAAGATAAAAATCCTCTGGTAAGTGTTAACTCTCCTATGAAAGTAGATGTTCTTGTTAACAATATGTTGAATCGTGACAATATGTTAGAAGCCACTACAAAGCTATATGAAGAAGTGGATGAAGAGGGTTGAAAAACAATAGTTGAAGCAATCATTCAGTATATTATCATTTTGGAGGCTAATATAAACAACATTCAAGATAAAGTACGTACAATTGTGTGGAATTCATTGATGGAAAGAAGACATGAGGCAATTGAAAAGAAGGATAAGATGAAATTCAATGCTCTAGAGGAAATTGGATCCTCATTATCTAAAAATGACAAAGCCACACTAATTGAAGTGTATACCAAAGAGTTTAGGGTTAAACAAAGAGTAACCATACTTATCGAAAGAGAAGAGGAAAGCAGAAAAGATAAAACTAGATACAGTGAGTACAATTAGAGATATTGTAGAGAAGTTTGGGATGATTCCAGTTTCATCATCCAAAAAAAGGTTACTAATGCAGAGAAAAATATTCCTCAAATTACCAATTTACCTATTTTTAAAGTAGTTTCAGAAGATATAAATGCTCAAACTATAGAAGAAACTCCATCATTTGATGATATAGAGTATTTGGTGATCTCTCCACCACTATTAAATGATGCAAATGCTTTCTCAAAGACATCCAATCCTCCGAAAGATACTAAAAATACAACTAGTGAAAATAATGAAGACCAAAATAAGGTTGATGTCAATAATGATGTTCGAGACCACCATGATAAGAAAAATGAGGATACTAGAAATGAAGGTGAAGAAAATAAAAATGGAGAAGAAGAAGAAGAAGAAGGTCAAGATGAAAAGAACAATGATAAGAAAAATTATGAGGATAAAAAGGAGGATGAAAACAAAGACAAACAAAAGGAAAACCCCTCTAGAAAAGAAGAAGAAGAAGAAGAAGAGAAAGAAGAGAACCAAGAAGATACTGAAGTTGAAAGAAATAAAGAAGAATTCCAAAAGACCATGGAGCCATCAAAGTCACCTGGAGAATCCTCCTCGTAATACACTCAAGGGTCTTCGACAAGGAAAATAAGGATTCAACTAACAATTCCTTCCCCAAATTGATTTAGCTCCCACCACATGAAGGTTGTGTAGATTTGAATAAGATCTCACATATTTAGAGGATGGAGCCTAAAAGATACTTTTCTTACTCCCTCCTTAAGAAAGGAAACTATTGAGACTCATCAAAGGGACTGAATCTAATCAACGATGTCATCAAGCTCTCAAGTAGGATGCTACCTCCTCAAGATTACAAATTTGATAATTCTCTAACACCTATTGAGAATTTAAAGTTTTTGGTTGATTCACTCCAGGGAGTATACCTCTAGCCTAAAGGAGTAGACTGCATGTAAGAAGTTGAGTCAAGTATTTTGAGAAGATATTGCTTGAGCTCTCAGACATGTGCAACTACACATAGCAAGGTGATGAAATGCTTGAAAGAAGTGAAGGAATGTGAAGACAAAGCCAAACATTATTCTGTAATTGTAAGGAGGTGGTCAGATGCCACCCAAGGCATTATGAATTAATGGAATCAATAGTCACAATTAGCTAATACCTATGAAGCTTATGACCTTGCAAAAAGATAGAAACTATGCCTCTGAATTCTTTTCTCAGACTTACAAAATAAGTTCTTCACTTTGTAAAGACAGTAAAGAATATTTTATAAGGTAGTTTGATAGCTTGAGACTTTGTAGCACAATCATATACCAATATCAAGTGTTCTCACTCAAAGCTAAAAAAAAAACTTGAAAAGATAAATTTAATCCAACTACTCCAAGTAAGAGGGAGAGGAGCTTGGTGAAGTTGGAATCAATGTATAAGGCACTTCTATAGCTAAAAATATTTATGATGAAGGGAAACCACTTGGGAATCCATTCTCAAGGAGTTAGAAGGCGCCTCCACCTCCTCAATAAACATTCTTCATGATTTTCCTCCTTCTTCAAATTGCTTTCAATTTTTCTTTGTACATATGATCGGGTGCAATTCTTGGGATAACTCCCTAAGGGGGAGCCAATCATTTCATTTCAGATGTTTTTTTTCTATACATATACACCATGTTGTATATCTTACATGTGTCTCACCAACACACCCTTTGTCCTTAATTTCAAAGGGGGAGAAGTTTTTAAGTGCTAGAGTTGTTAAGATATTGTGTCTTGAAAGAAGTTTTGCTCTATATTTGAAAGGGGGAGTTCATACAAGTTTTTGAAGACAGTTTTGATGTTGAATTTTTTTTTTTTGAGATTCATTTTTGGAACATGTTGCCATCAATAACATAGGGGGAGATTGTTGGAAGAATGAAGAAGAAACTCTTTGATGTATTGGCATTGATGCCAACATTGTTTGTTGACATTTTTTGTGACATCTCGATCCAGTAATTTGACCTAGAATTGCTTGTGATATAAGATTGGCTAAAGGCATCTATGATCAATATTTTAGCAATTTTGGATGAACAAGCTGAAAGTTACAAGTAGCAAAAGTTTGGCATACAATTTTTTGCTTTATATAGTGTAAATGGCCATGTATTATCTAGTCTGCATTCCTCCAGTGTTTGGATTCAGAATCTATAGTTTTGGAGCCAACAAAGCTATTTTGAATTAAAATAAGGCTACATCTAATTAGGCCGACTTGATTATATATATATATATATATATATTCAAGTGTGGAGCCAATAAAGATATTTTGAATTAAAATAAGGCTACATCTAATTAGGTCGACCTAATTGATGTATGTGAATGTAATAGGGTATATATGTAGGACATTTTTGAGTTGCATAGAGTGTTAACAATATAATGTGATGTGTGTGAGATCTGAAATTGTGCGAGCTTGCAAATTTGTATGTGAGATTAGAATAAGGGTAGAATTGTTGTGAATGTTGAGCGACTATTGAGCAAAGTAGTATTTTGTATTCAAGAGCTTCATAGGAACTGAATTCAGTACAAGGAAGGTGCATCTTGTATTAGTTCACACTTTGGCTATGTAGCCACTTTTTTTTTGTATCTAATTCTAGTTGTGAGCCTTTCAAGAACAGTGAGTCCTATAAATGAGCCCCTGTAATATTTTATAACCAATTATAATATATTTTGAGCTAATCCTCACCGTGGTTTTTCCCTTTTTGGGTTTTCCAAGTAAAATTCTTGGTGCTAATGTGTTATGTGGCCTTGAGATCTCTTTCATGTTTTTGTTCATTACTAAATTTAGATTTACCTTGTTAATTAGATGGTTTGTGATTAATTGGTTGTATAGAATACTCATTCACCCCCCCTCAGTATTCTAGGCATTCAACAAGATTATTTACTCTAGAAAAATAAAGAAACAAAGTTTCAGTAGATAGTCTTCGACAAGCGAATCCACATCGAATCATTAGCATGTTTCAAAGGTGTCTTTAATTGGTGATCCACAATAAAAAAAATCATTAATAGTTTCAAGCTATCTCTTTTCCCAATGATAGCCACAAATTTGATAGAAAAGATTAGTAACCCAAGAGCTTAATCTATAAAAATCATAAACAAAAACTTCAAACTCAATTTTAATCGTTTTGACATATGTAGTGTAGGTACAAAATGATTATGGTGCAGATTTCAGATGAATGTGTCGTAGGACCAGGATGAATGTGGTGTCAAACAGGATGATTATGATGTAGAACCTATACCTATAACACACAAATCAAAAGAAAAATGTTAGACAAACAACCCATGAAATAAAATTGAAATGTTAGAGTATCAAATAAAATTTGTCAGCCTTGTGTAACAAGGGAAAATAGCAATTGTTAGCAAAACATAAAAAAATTTAAAACATAACTAGATGCGGTGCAAATTTATGATAAATGTGGCACAAAAATTTATGCATGCATCATAGAATAATATATGTGGTGCTCTACAAATAGATGCGGTTCCAAATTCTTCATATTTGGTGTAGTATTAGAATAATTGCGGTGTAGTTCTTGTAACTTAAAAAATTTAAAAAATTTGACCAAAATTCGTTAGTTCACATCAAGTTCACCATTCTTAAGACCGGAAAAAATATATAAATCAGCATGAATCTGAAATAGCAACCACTAACTATTATAATTCAAGAAAATCTGAATATAATCAAACAATTGAGTACAAACAAAGTAAGAAATCTAATAATAAACATTAGCATATACCTTATGTTAAGATCAATTTATCTCTATTGCTCTTCTCCATTTTTCCTTTGCTCTCAAAATTATGTGTGCACTATATTACTTCAAGCTCAAATGAATACGAAATATGATAATGAATGCAAAATATCAAAGGTTCATAGGAATGGTCTTTTTTGTAGAAAAGGTTGATTTGGATCGACGATCAAGATTGAAAGAAAGATTGAAGAGATAAAGGGTGAAGAATCCATGAGATTAAGACACTTCTCACAATCTAATCAAATCCTCATCAATGGTTTTCTTTTTTAGTTTTATATGGATTTATCATTTATTGTAATCATTCATCCATATAATCTAAGCATTCTTTACTCAATAAAAAATGCATATTAGATGCTTTTGTGGATCAATATTTTCTCTCTTGGTTGCATAGAAAATCAGTTTATTTGATCTCTTGTTTGTGATAGGTGTTTTTTTTGTAGGTGATTATTGGGAATTGTGGGGATCACTGTCAACTCCATCACTACAATGATCTATGAATAAATAATATTAAGTAAACCTACACAAGGCTTCATGAAATGAGAAAACAATAATGAAATTTCATTCTAAAGCATAGGGAAAGGGGGTCCTAAGTCCTAAGTACAAAGAACTTAAGATCAATTCCACTCTTCCAAGGGTTTCATTAGGATTCAAATCAACTAGATACAAAGATTGAGTTTCAATCTCAAAGGTGAGCCAATCAGACCTGGATATGATCCTTTTGAGTCTTAGATATGAATTGGAAATGATTTAGAATGATTAACCTAATTGGACTATATGACCTAATATGAAAAATGCAATATCTTGAAGATGAACAGACAAAAATAGTAATTTGCAGGTGGATCTGGGGGAGGCAGAGTGATGTTTACCTATCACCAAAAGCTACATGTAGCATGTGTAGAGTGACTCAATTTCCTATGGGTGAATGGTTCTTTTATTAGGGATCTTGAAATTGAATTGAGGGTCCTCTGAATGTTGGATCTAAGATCCAGATTCCCAATTGCATAATTGTCGGAATGTCATCAGTAAATTATCTAGGTGAGTTTTTGTGACTTGATAAATTTTATTACCACAAATGCAACAATGAATGAATTCTTCAAAATTTCTTTGATCCTCCTCAAACCTATAACTTGCACATTCACAAAGAGAAGAGATGTTGGTCCATTTAGGGGCTTGCCTCAGTCAAACCCTGTGTAAGTGTTGCAGCTTCCACAATGGAAAAACATCAATGATAAATGATAATGGAAAGGAAGGAATAATGAAATCACAATGTTTTGTAACTCACCACCCTTCAATGGCTACCTTGAAGGAACGAAGTCACACACATATCCTCAAAGAATTGGATCTTACTTGCTTGAATGCTTGAGTGCTTTAGAGACCTACAAAAAGATGTTATCCTTCACAAAGTAATGAAAACATGAACACACAAACTTTGACATGATGTTGAATATGAAATTGTTGCTATAATGCTTTGAAATGCTACTCTTGACTTGCTCCTAAAAATAGTATTTTCTCATCAATTCTTTTTCTATTTGTTGCTATATTTCAAATAATAAACTAACTAGGTATTTATATGCAAATTTTCTAAGTTCTCGAAAATTAGATTCTAAAAGCTGACACTTGAAATTTGGATGTTGGATGTTAAAATGTTGCAAACAACATATTTAAATTTGGGTCCTATCTAAGAAGGTGGACCCATTTTCCCATGGATCCTCGTTATTTGACAATAATAAAGCCACATTAATTGAAGTGTATTCCAAATAGTTTAGGTTTGAACAAAGAGTAACCATACGTATGGGAATAGAAGAGGATAGAGCAGAAAAGATAAAACAAGATATAGTAAATACAGTTAGAGATATTGCAAAGAAGTTTGGGATGATTCTAGTTTCATCATCTAGAATAGCTCAAGAAAAGGAGCATGATAGTGCAAAGGTTACTGATGCAAAGAAAAAATTCCTCAAATTACCAATTTACCTATTTTTAAAGTAGTTTAAGAAGATATTGTATACCCTGATATTATGCTATTCTAAATGAGCAAAACAACTAAGAAATATGAAAAACAAAATATCAAGGACACCTCAAGATTAGCCAAAAGAGAGTGACAAAACACTAAAGAAAGTAGATAGCACAAGACAAATAGTTTTACCTTCATTTGTTGTTGATACTCCTTTGATTGGTCCTTGCTTAAGATAGGATGTGTGCTCCTTGATGGCTCTATTGAAGATCTTTACTATGTGCTTGGATGCAAATGCAAGTGGATGTGATTGAAAATTGGACGAGTGCACAAAATGGCAGCATGTAGTTGCAAATTGACTAAGTGTTGTAAATGCTTATTGAGAGGGGGTATTTATAGAGGTCCTTGAATTCAAGGGTCAAGATTGATCCAACAAGGTCAAGATGAAGGGCTATGGTGGGTTGAGAACCCACAAGCCCTCACATCTTGACATGTGGAGGGTGAAGTGGCCAAGGGAGGATGAGATGGAAATGAGTTGTCAAAAAAGGTACATGAGGTGGAAAAGGACATGCACCTTGGGGGATGAGAGGATTTCCACAAAAAGGGATTTCTTGTCCCCAAGTGGGAGTGAAAGGGACATTTGAGGAATTTTAGAATTCCTCAAAAATCTACATGGAAAAGGAAAGGTGGTTGGGGACATAAATGTGAATTAAAAATTCACATTCCTAGGATGATCTAGAGGGTAAAAGGTGGGCTCCAAAAAGGTGGGACTTGGTCACATGTGGAGATTGTGACAAGTCCAAGGTTCTAGAAGCCTTGGAAGAATGGAATGTGAATTAAATATTCACATTTAAAGGAGAGGAATCTAGGGAAAATAAATGTGAATTAAAAATTCACATGGGAAAGGGTGTTAATAATCAAAAAGGAAAAATGGAAGAATTGACCAAAAAGTGGTGCTAAATTTAGCTAATGACTTTGATTAAGGTTGTACAAATATTGAATTAGGCTAATTAACAGAAGATTAGAGGCAAGTGGCAAATGTAGGAGGATGTGACATTAATCTTTGATTAAGAGGATGCACATCATAACCTTGAATTAATTAAATTAATTCAGATTAGGGTGAGGTTATGGAGGATGTGACAAGGAGAGAGAAAATGAGGAATTTTAAATTGATTTTTAAATCAAAAAGAGAAGGAATGACTAAATTAAATAAATTAGTGTATTTATTTAATTTAGAGAGGAATAAGGTAAAAGACAAAGTATCAATTATTAAATTAAATACTTTATCGGTATGAGACAAAGGGTGCGATATTAATTTAATAAATTAATATTACTATGCTAGACGCAAAGACAATAAATTTAATCATATGGAAGTGATTAAATTTAGATGTCTACATTTTGCCCCTCTTCGAAATATTGTTGAAATAACAATGTTTCGAAGAAAAGTGAATGTTCATGGATGAAGAAAGGAATGAGGATTGATGCCCCGGCTTGACGAAGAAGAAAGAGGATGCCCCAGTGCCTGGTTTGGAATAGATGGAAGGAAGTGGTAGGGTATGCCCCCTCGAGAGGGCGGTTGGGGAAGAAAGAAGGGGCCCTGAATGACGTCTCGATAGAAGGAAATGGAGGAGACCATTGGATAGAGGGCGAAAAATTAAGCAACTTTTCCTTTTGAATGGAATGGATCGGACGTACGGTGTGCGAATGGCGGCTCCGGGAAGTTAGGGATTAGTTAGAGGGATGAAAAGTTAAATAGGAGGTAAAAAATACCTTTGAGAGGAAGGGGTTAAAAGGTAATTTAAAATTTACCTGAGTCATTTTCACTAAAACAAGTGAGGAAAAGAGGAGCAAGAGAGAGAGGAGACAAAGCAAATATGTCGCACATGCCGCAGGATTACGATACCGAGATCGTGCACCGAGCGGATGAGGTACGGAAACGATGGACTCACTTCGCGGTGCCCCGTAAGGTGAGTACGGAAACCCATGCTAGTGATTTTGAAAAATTTGA
>VDFB02305244.1:0-10142 GCA_007258455.2 Sequoia sempervirens | reverse complement strand
AATGAACATGATTTAATTGGATTAGACCTATCAAGCAGGTGGAGTTGATACCCAGTACCTGTATTTGCATAAAACATCACCTCTTAAACATATCATCATATATTAGAAAACACATTGTGAAGAAGAATCGCAACGCAACAAGATACTCACAAGTGAGTAGTGCTACATTGTCTTCTTCACTAGGACTGACAGGCATAATATCTTAAACATCAAACACATCATGATATCCACATTAAAAAATCAGAAACAACATATCCAAAACACACGTGCATCCACCACAATGTCCTCATATGAGCTTAACCAAATAATCTTGATATTTAATAAGTCATCCACAAGGTTTAATAGCCAATATAACATTAATGTCGTAACTAGAGGCAATACAAAATAGTATCCAAAATAGCTACATGACTAACAAACAGACACAAGCAAACTGATACACATAGCAACAAACGGAGCGGTACTACATCCTCCCCCCCTAGGATACGACTTACTCCTGGAAGCCACACGATAGGTACAATAAACACATCTTAAAAAGTTTCAAATGCTCAACTCAACAAAATAAGTTTCAGTCTAACAAGATAACAAGAAAGGAAAAATTCTACACTCTTCCTTCCACAAATTGACTACTCATTATCAGTTAGGGAACACTCCTCAAGATCCTCCTCTGAGTCCATAGTTGTCTTCATGGAAGCGTAAGATTGTAAATGATGGATTTCCTTCTCTTCCTTAGACATAATAGGTGTGTTAGGTCCACACCCAAATGGCCAATTTCGAACAACGAACGGTTTCTTCACTTTAGTTGGATGTCCCAATTCTTCAATCTTTTTCCCTTTTCCCATTTTGACCCAAGAGAGAGACTGAGCCAAGGTCTCGTCATCAAATTCACAAGGTGGAAATGCTGGTGTGGATTTTTCTTTAATGACCACACCTTTATGATGAACTCGAGAATCCTACTGCTCCACACACTCACTTTCATGAGAACTCAAAAGAGAAATATTTTGGCAGTTAGCCCCTCAACCATGGCCTCTACCTTGACATCTAGGCATGTTCCTACACAACACCACGTAGAACCAATCTCAGATATAGGGTGAGAATAAGGAAACGGAAAGAACAAATCTCATGAATCTAAGTACTATATCCATGACTAACATAAATATTATTCATGTACACCAACCCTAAGTTTCCCTAAATCTACTTCCTCGTATACACTCACCAAGTCAGTAATCTACATCCTTGGAGAGGAATCACAATACAACACATGGCCGACATTGAAAACAATAAAAATAAAATAAATCTAGCCACTAAGATCATAAATGAACATTAAAAGATATTCAATTTCAACATTAAAATAAGAAATATGTGCAATATCAACATTAAATCAAGTGTAACCATGAGGGCTACCAGTAAATAATATCAAAAAGTGTGGCTAAACCTTCACATTCAAATATAAACAAGGTGTCGACCTTCACAATCAACATTTGATCATCAAAAATTACAAAGAAAGTCCACAATTTTCAAATTAGTACAATACATCACTATGTGACTAGAAACTAGCCACCTAACGAGGAAGAAGGGAACTCTTTCAGGCTATAACAATAGTAGTCTTCTAGTGTTACAGAGTGATCTCCAACATGTCTTAATTATATGACGTAGAAGGAAATGGGATAATATGAACTATAGAGTCTAACACCAAGGACAACGTAATGGGCTTACTGATATCCAGAGTACCCAGTGTTAGAACCTAGCACTTTGATACCATCTGTAACACCCCACCAAGGAATCCAATAAAATAATGTATTGAAAGAAGTGAATTATTATAATTTTTTTTTAAAGTCAATCAACAATACAAATGTCTTAAGGATACCAAGACGACGTTACTTAAATAAAATAATGTAGAACATGACACCATAATGTTAAGGTCAAAGAACACAAGTACATACACAAGAATGATCCACTTCCATAACTTATACAAATCAAGTCTTTACATAAATTCATATTACAACAAGTGAGACTCTCATAAATCTCGATACATCATAATGATGGTACAAAGAGTATACTCATATACATGAGATAAATATACAATAAGGGAAATGATCTCCTCGTATCAAATATCCACATCTGAATATGATCTGTGTCCAGTGTCACGATCATCGAAGTATCAAGAACCAACTAGAAGTATAATGTCATTAGTAAGAGTATCCAATGAAAGTGTAGCACGGTTTCCACCCAACCGTGTGGAACCCGAAGGTCCACTCTCTCCATGCTAGGAGATAGAGACAGGTCCAAAAGACATTCAAACACACAACAAAGTACATTCATTACATTACATGGCTAACAACATTTACTGACATGACAAATCTGAATAACAAGATCTCAAGTAAACTCCCAGAGACAACAATGGTAACAAAGGTGACTCTATATAAGAGACCGTGCACATGCTTCAAGATAGAGTGTCATCACATAGGTGATCTAAGTTACCCTGGTGAATCTTCCTCGACTACCGACCCTCATCCAGAGTTACCCTGGAAGTCTCTACCGATTCCTAGCATTTAGATAAAATCATGTGGACTCGAATTACCTTTCAAGAAGATAAAGTATTCGACAAGCCATTCCAGGCCTTCTCAACCTACCCTCAATCTAAATGAGCATTAAGGTGCTAGGTGAGGCATTCTATTAATCTTCGTTATGTATTGATCCCCAGGTTTATTATTAAAGTTTTAACTGAATTACCTAACCCATGACAGGTTACCCTAGCAACCACTTAGGGTTCCAGCCCCTACCAGAAGCCACTCTTCCTAGAAACATGACAAAACATTAGTATACAAGAACTGTTGACATGTGTATACACCAACGCTATATTATAACATATCGCATTTGAGGCACAACCATGGAACAATTCAAATACCTGGAAAATAACACACAATTTTTGTATGGAAAAGTCCAAAATAAAATTACAATATAAGAACATCAATATCCAATTATTTAAAATTTCTTTTCTTTAAAATATAATCTTGAGCCTCTGGAAGAAAGGTTCCATAATATCAAATTAACTATCACCAAGATACCAAAGCAAACAACAATATGCCTTGAAAAAAAATGTTGTATCTATTTCGATCATTATTTAAACATTTTAACCAAACACATGATCCTAACATTATTTCCCACTAAATACAACCAAGAATTCACTTTAGTTCAACAATCATATAAGTACATGTTCAATATATTTCAAGAGATTTATTTTAATATATATATACATATCAAATACTCAATCATTTAAATACTCATATAAGTTCTAAATAATAAAAATTCAAGAACTTATCGACTCATTTCTATTTGAAACCAATCAATATTTTCTAATGCAATTAAAGTATTAGATCATAAGAACTTTTAAATAAACAATTTACATTTATTTAAACATCATAATAAAAATATTTTCTTTTGGAAACCATATACACATAATTAAAAACAACCCATCTCTTTTAATCGAAATTCATATAGTATTAACATACATATATACATATAAATATATTAACTCATATATCACCATCCATGTCCAATATGCAATAAAAATTGAATCATGAAAAAGGGAGCCCCGACATCTACAAGTTTTGAGCTCAACTCTCATAGACGGCCATGCAGACCAAAGCGACAGTGACAGCTATACACCAAAGTCTACTAGAGGATATCAGATTAAGACTTGAGTTAACCTGGAGAAGATGACATAATCGGTGGTGCATGTAGGAAGATAAAATCCACCATCAGTTTTAGATAAGTTTGGAAGCAACGAATGTCTTTTCCTAGGCGAAAGTTGGTTCCCGTCTCATTAGCGAATATAAATTTTGTGAAACTTTTTGATATTTCTCATTAAATTTTGAGACTTGGAATTCCCTTCGATTAAGCAACTGAATTGGTAAAGAATTACATAGCTTCTGGTAAACCAGTATTCTTCTCATCCTTCTACATAAACTTTTTTGTCAATAATGAACATTGAAAGGCTAGAATGTTAGAAGTAAATATGGCTACCGTATGGATAAGAAAGACTTGAATGACAATATTGGGATAAGTGAGGTTTGTTGGGGAATTTAAATATTTAGAAAGACACGAAGGATTGCTTCGAATACTTGGCATCGTGGTTCCATTTCATATAGCTACCATTAAGAGTGTTAATAGCTAACAAGGAGGGGAATTAAAATGGGTTATCCATTCAATGTCCCAAGTCATAGCTAATGCTCAACCTTTATATCAACATAAGGGAATCATGGGAACAAAGACCATAATGGTTCAATTATACAAAACAAAAGGAAAATTTAAATCCCTACAACCTTCAAACTTCAAGCACAACAGATGTGAAAGGTGCCATCAAATTCAAATGGCTATTTAATTCTATACACCCCTTCCATATTCGAGTACTGCTAGTAAGTCAAGTTTCTAATGGAATTAGGGGGTTTATTTAATCACCCAAACTCCTTCTATACTCAATTGTTGCAGTTGGTAAAAGAATCAAGGCAACATTAATAAGAGTTTACACTTCTCCGGCGAGAAAACGCCCTATAGGCAGAGATAACACTTCAGCTTGCTTCCCTACACATTCATAGGACTCATGGTAAAAAGAAAGATATCATGTGCAAATGGGGAATAGATATAATGGAAAACTTGTTCCTAACTTCTAAGTACATCTATGACTAAAAATATCACATCTAGGCCAAACAAATGACTAACTACACAAAGATTTCTAATTTCACAATTTGTAATTTCATAGTAAGACTGAATCAAAATCACTCCCTCAATAATCCCACCACCTGAGATAGGTTGAGATGTCAAGGAGTAATATTAATAGTGTGTAATTCCCAAAATAGAGATAAATACACATATCTTATAACAATAAAGAATAAGAAAACGATAAGGATGCCCCCACTGCTAACATTTAAACTTTCTACCATTTTCTGTTATTGAAATTTCCTTTGGATCAAAGGATTCAAAGCGCACTAACCATGTGGTGTAGTTGATTTAATCCCATAGATTATTTAAAGTGAGAAAGAATCAAAAGGAAAAGAGAGATATATGTTGGTGACTTCGAGGTATCTTTAGTTTACTTATAGAAATGAATACAATGCCATAATCAAGGAACATGTACCGTTCATTCAAAGAATGTAAGTCGTACAGGACCGGTGAATGTGAGGTAACCTGAGTATTGCATTACATATATATATAGGTTTATCTATATATTACTGATCTTTTGGGTGTGCATGATTGACCCTCAAGCGCCTATGAATCAAAAATTAATATTGAACTCATTCTACAGATCACGCTTGTCACTACACTAGTATGTGGTAAAAATTGGGGACTGCCATCGACCCTTATAGAAAGTATCAAGCAGATATTTATAGCTATGATATCTATCCGTAGTACCCACGGATAATTTAATATCATTAGCAAGGTCTTATTAGTCAAAAGAAGTTTTTTTTTAAACAACAAAAACATAAATACAAACAAAAATGAAACACAAGGGAACTTGATTCGAAGGATTGCAGAATGACGTTGAGGGATTTTCCCAAAATTTACAGTTGTAACTCTGAAGATCATGATATTCTTAACCAATTCACAATTAATTCATGAGTCCTTCCAAATTCCTCATCACCGAAGTTTTTGAAAACCAACAATCTCTATAAAGAAACCTTTCCAAGTCTTATCGCGCTGCTTCTTTCGCATCTTCGTCGTGAAAAACTTTCCAAAATACCTCCCCCAAATTGCAACCCCTCAAAATCTTATTAATGCCATTCCTTATCTCAAGTCACAACTTACTGTTTGTAAACATGCATTCCTCTAATTTCTCATGTAATTAAAAACATTAAATATCAAAGATATTTTCCTTCAGGTCATATTTCAGATATTTTAACTTTTTGAAATCAACCCTTTTAAAATACTTGCTTTTCACTTAAATTATATTTGTACAAGTAACTCATTAATTACTTTTAAAGAAATACCTTTTCACAATTTTCACATTTTCTTTTAATCAAATGACTTGCTTAATTTAAATTAATAAATTAAACAATAAACATAACATAAACGTTTATTCTAATATTTAAACAAATTTGCATTTAATCAATATATCAACAAATTAGCCATTTAACTAAATTAAATAGTAATTAATTTTCAAATAAAATAACACAAACAAAATTGACACGACAAGGCAAAACAACACATGACAACAGGCAACTATTGGATACTCATTCGACAAAGAACGATGGTTACACAAGGACTAGACACTATCTTCGAATCAACATGATTTTTATTGGATTAGGGTTCGCTTAGACCTGACAAGCAGGTGGAGCCGATACCCGGTACCTGTATCTACATAAAACATCACCTGTTAAACATATAATCATATATTAGAAAACACACTATGAAGAAGAATCGCAGCGCAACAGGATACTCACAAGTGAGTAGTGCTACACTGTCTTCTTCACCAAGACTGACAGGCATAATATCTTAAACATCAAACACATCATGATATCCACATTAAAAACTCAGAAACAACATATCCAAAACACACGTGCATCCACCACAATGTCCCTTACACGAAATTAACCAAATAACTTTGATATTTAATAGATCATCCACAGGGTTTAACAACCAATATAACACAGCTGTCATAACTAGAGGCACACAAATAGTATCCATAATGTACCACACTAATTAACAAATAGACACAAGCAACCGATAATAATATAGCAACAAATCCGAGGGGTAATCGTCCAAAAACAACATTTACTATGAAATGGGGTACCATGGCTTACAAAAAGATGCCTTTTGGCTTAACAAATGCAGGTGCAACCTTTCAGAGAGCGATGGATATGGCTTTCAAAGGGCTGATTAATGATTTTGTTCTTGTTTATCTAGATGACTTAACTGTTTTTTCTAAATATGAGGCTGATCATCTAGGTCATTTGAGGAAAGTATTTGAAATATGCAGGGAATTTGGCATTTCTTTGAATCCAAAGAAATGTATTTTTGTTGTTCCTAAAGGTAAACTGCTTGGGCATGTTGTTTCCAAGAAAGGTTTGTCCATTGATCCAGAGCGAGTAAGTGCTATTATTGCTCTCTCTCTTCCAAGCCATAAGAAAGGACTACAAAGCTTTCTTGGTAAGATTAATTTTGTGAGACGGTTCATTCCTAACATTGCATTATTGAGTAAACCTCTCACTTCTATGTTGAGAAAAAATGTTCCTTTCAATTGGACAAAAGAAGGAAAAGAAGGCTTTGAGGAGATAAAGAAGGCAATTTCTGAAGCTCCTACCTTGGTCAATCCTAATTATGAGAAGGATTTCATTCTATATGCTTATGGAGGCGAGGAAAGTATATCAGCTATTTTGACACAACAGAATGAAGATTCCTTGGGAGCAGCCAATTGCATTTTTCAGCCAGCCATTAAAGGACTATGAGATCAGCTATAACTTTGTTGAAAAGCAAGTGTTTTCTGTTGTTAAAGCCTTGAAAAAATTCAGACATATGCTTTCTAACAACAAGATTCAGTTAATGGTCAATCATGCTAGTGTAAAAGAGTTTCTTTTGAGCAAGGATGTGAGTGAAAAAAGAGCTGGTTGGATCACGAGAGTCATGGAATATGATGTGGACATCAAAATAGCAAGGCTAGTAAGAGGACAAGGGTTGTGCAAACAACTAGTAGTAGATATAATGACTGCTTCAGACATGGTTTATGCTAATGAAGAGCCACAATTAGCTGAAGATACACCTCCTGCTAGTTGGTATGAAGATATGGTCCATTTTCTTCAAACGGGCCAATATTCCCAAGAGTTAAGTTCATCAAAACGAAGGTATTTCAGACTTCAGTCCATTCCTTATGTTCTTATTGATGGTGCTTTATTTAGAAAGGACATTAATGGAGTACTTTTGAGGTGCATTAAGCAACATCAGATTAACAAAGTTCTCCAAGAATTCCATAATGGCCTTTCAGGGGGTCATTACTCACCAAGGACAACTGCTGTAAAAATCATGAGGGTTGGGTATTATTGGCCCAATCTATTCAGAGATGCCCACAAGTGGGTGAGAAGTTGTAAAGAGTGTGCTATTTTTATAGGAAAGCAAAGACTTGTTGCTCTACCACTCCATCCTATTTAGACGGATCAACCATTTGTACAATGGGGGTTAGATTTTATTGGAGTAATTAATCCACCTTCTAGTGCAGGTCACAAATGGGTGCTAACAGCTACAAACTATTTCACCAGGTGGACCAAACCTATTGCATTGAAAGATGCTACTGAAACTTCCATTTTAGAATTTCTTGATGGGCTGGTTACAAGGTTTGGTGTTCCTTTCACTGTTATATCAAATAATGCCAAAGCTTTTGTAGGTATCAAAATCAGTGAATGGGCTGTTCAAAATGGAGTATATTTGAAGACATCTTCCAATTATTACCCTCAAGGTAACAGATTGGCTGAGTCTACGAACAAGAATTTGATCAGGATCATCAAGAGGACCATTGTAGATAATCAAAGGACATGGCACACCAAATTTCAAACAGCCCTTTGGGCTGATAGGATCACGCCAAAGAGGGTGGTAGGTAACTCTCCTTTCTTGCTGGTTTATGGCAAAGAGGCAAAACTTTCATTATCTTTTGAATTATCTTCTCTTGAAATTGCTCGACAATTGGAATTGTTGGAAAGTGATGCTATGACAGTAAGGTTGGCAAAATTGATGGAGTTGGAAGAAATTAGAGATCAAGCTATAAAAACCCTTGAGGTTCATAAAGCACAGGTCAAAAGGACATTTGATAAGAAAGTTGTTGGAAGAGTTTTTCAGGAAGGTGACTTGGTTTTGAAGTGGGATGCTGATAGAGCAAAGGCAGGTAGACATTCTAAATTTGACGCCTTATGGAGTGGTCCCTACATCATCACCAATTGCAAGCAAGCCAATGCTTTTCAAATCTCAAGGCTTAATGGTGAAGTTTTGCATATCCCAATCAATGGGATCCATCTCAAACATTGTTACTAATGTTTGAGGGACCTTGAGTTAATTGTTTGTTTAGTTTCAATTCCTCTAAGTGCATCTCGCACATTGCTATTGTTTTTCATTTCCCTAAGTGCTTTATGCACAAGTTGTTGTTTGTAGCAAGCTCCTTTCTTTTGGAGCAGGTTGGTCACATTGTTTTTGATGAGGCAAACAGTTTTTGTTGATCCATATGAAGACTCCATGCCCAATGGACTATATAAGGCAGCTGGCCAGTTATTCAGCAGGCAAATAACCCCTTTGAGATCGCCAAAATGTTACTTGATTCTTATGGAAAATCGGAACAAAAAAATAAAATAAAGGGAAAATATTTTCTGCAAAAGAAAGTCAATAGAAAGTTAAAGTCAAAGTCAATGGAAGAAAGTCAAAGTCAAAGTCAAAGGAAGTCAAAGTCAAAGTCAAAGGAAGTCAAAGTCAAAGTCAAGGGATAAGGATAAGGATTGCAAAATATCTTATCCATAAAGGATAAGGATTGAAAAATATCCTATCCATAAAGGATAAGGATTACAAATATCTTATCTTCAAAGGATAAGATTGACATCTCATAAAGCGAAAAGGTGAATCTTATCCACAAGGGATAAGATTTACAAATATCTTATCTACAGAGGATAAGGATGACAACTCATAGGGAAAATATCTAAAGTCAACCTGACTTTTTGATTTTAGGCTCTCAAAATCTATAAATAAGAGGCCTATGTTTGTTGAAAAGCATTGGAAAAGTTTATTGTGACAAAGTGACATTCAGTCCTTCGATTTTTTCAGTCATAATCAGGTCTCTACTTTTGTAGTCTTCTTCATTGATTGCATCTTCAACCTTATTTCACTCTGAAATAATGGTTGATTGCATGCTTGTGATGTAATATTTTGCTGTTTTTCTAGAAAACAGTCATTGTAGCAACCTTCAGTGATTCAAAGATCAGCATTTTACCTCTATTTGTTTCAATTTTCTCTGTGTATGAAAGAAAAGCAGGTATTATTGTGAGTCTTATGACTCCTTGATTGTTGTTGTTCTAACTTTACCTCCTTATTATTGTTGCAAATTACTGTGTGAAGCTTTAGATTGAGATTCATAGGTTGTGTTGCTAAAACGAAGTAGAAATCTACTATATTTGGTG